>VZUI01040817.1:0-186866 GCA_013401135.1 Cettia cetti
AAAAAAAAAAAAAAAAAAAAAAAAAAAAAAAAAAAAAAGCAAACCCAGCAATAGCTATAGGAATAAAATAGGGTGTCTAAAACCCCCTACTACATCCTTTAGTAAATTTAATGAATGCTCCCTGTGGCTCCATCTACATGACAGGCTGGTGAGCTGGAGAGTGCTACAGAGCTCATAAGAACAGCGGCTGCTGCTTGACAGAAAACATAGATCTCTTGGCCTCACAGTTGGCAAGCAATGAGCTGGCATTGGGAGGAGTGGAGACAGAGCAGATCTTAATCTGTATTAATGCAGCCTAACAAACCTCCCTGGAGAATGCACAGTAGCTCAGCAATGAATGGCAATATGGTGCCTTTGTGAAGACTGGCAAGGGGAAGAAAGGATCCAAAAAGATTCAAGGGCTACTTGACCACTGAAAAGAGAACAAAAAGGCTTGTTCAAACTTGGAGGAGGCACATGCAAGAAAATGGATTAATTAAACAAGGCCATATGCAGGAATTGGGATCATAGCACCACTGTCACAGTGCCAGTCAAATGTGTAGCTGGAGCCAGAAGCAGCCGGCCTGGGGAGGAACCTCTCTGCACATAGTGTGGATGCTTGCATAGGGCACAATTGCAAAGCTGTTATTCTCACTGCATGGGCAATTACCCCACAACCTGAGGTCTGAATTTCAAGCTCGCTGGCCTGAGCACTAATGTAATTGGATCAAATTCAATGTGGAATTTGTGTACCAGAGCGAGAGAAATGCAGTCAGTAAGTTTTAGTTACTGCAGAGTTAATCGATTCCCTGAGTATCATGGGATCATGCTATTTACACTACCCAATGCTTTTCCCCAAGGAACATAAAGTTCGTGTTCCAGGCCACATATGACACGATGTACAGCTGCAAATTTTTCTTTAGTTTTATTAAGTCCAAGAATGCATATTAAACAACGTAAAAATTACTTCCACCCACTCTTGTTTCCAGCATACCCCTTGGAATAAAAAAGGATCATGTCATCCATTTGTTCCACTCCAGGGAAAAGGATCAGTGGAGTTTAGAAGATAGCAATAGCTTTGTGTTCTAGAACTTCAGATTCATAAGAAACACTTATGATCATATTTGGCATTAAAATACATTTTTGCATTCTGCACTGCACTTTCCTTGTCTCTTCCTCTCTGCAGACAGGGATATACACAGAGCCTCCATGGTCCAAAAGGTGCATCTTGGCTCTGTACAGTCAGCTGAAGGAGGGTTTACCACTGCAGGGAGGAAGCAAGGTCAGATACAAAGAAGGGAAGGACAGCAGGATTTATCAGCCACACCCTTTTCCCCCTCCTTCTCTTAATTTTAGAAGCTTACATGTAAAACTCCTATCTAAATGAAATCACCCAACCTAAATATACATGAAAAGCAGATGTTAGCTCAGTGTGAGATAGTGAGAATGTTTCAAGTGAGAGCCCCAGGGATCTGTTTTGGACAAAGTTTTACTTATTAATAACTTCAGGAATCCAGTAATGAAAAGCTTGCAAATTGTCCCAGTGTGGGAGAGATGTCAGACTCTGTGGAGAACAGAATTCAAAATGTTCTTAGCAAATCAAAATAAGAATTTGAAATGAATAAAATGAAACTCTGTGAAGGTAAGTGTGAAATATGTATTAGAAGTCAACTGTGGGCATAAAACTAGCAAGAGAAGTGAACTTTTTCACTGGAAATGACCTAGATATTTCTAATTCTGTCTCACTGCAAGATTTCTGGTCCTGTATTTACTTGGAGAAAAGCAAAGCACTGTATGATTATTCTGGGAATAAATTCCATTTTTAATAAGTTTCTATGGAAGTGAATATTACAATTTTCTTAGGTTATAAGTTTATCCAATATTATTTGCTAAATAATAATAGTGAAGTCTTTGGGGACAGAGTTGAGTTTTCTTGAACAAACTGATCTCTTACATTACCTTGCAGCTCTATTTTGTGATGCTTCAAGAGCCAGCAGGATCCAGTATGTGTAAGACCCAGGTTCATTGGAATGTTCTGCATGACTTGGGACACAAAATACAAGATGTTCTCATGCATGAAAACCTTGCCTACAGGCACTACCTTCATTGACAGCTCATGCTGTCTCAGTGCACAGCTTGCACAGCCTATGCATCCTGGGGAAATATGTGGAAGGAGCATGTCTCCGAAGAAATGGGGAACCTTCCATGGATTCTCACTGGAAAGGCAACAGCAGAAATCTCCTAAGATCAGTGAAAAAAGACTGCTGGTAGACAGGGGTAAGAGTTAAAAAAGCGCTAAAGCTGACTTCTCCTCCCACTTGTATTTGCAATTTAATGCACAATTTTAATTCAACTGGTAGAGTTTCATCAGGCTTAAAATTTTGGGTTTTCTCAATTTGTATCAGTTTCTTGCTGGAAGTTCTATAGAAGTTATAACCTCAGATTTTGAAGAAACAGACAGGGCCTGGACAGATGGTGGACACTAATTAAACATGAATCAGTAATGTATCTTTGCAACAAGGAAGGCTAATGGTATCTTGGGTTGCATTAGGAAAATATTGCCAGCAGATCAAGAGAGGTGATCCTTTCCCTCTATTCCACACTGCTGAGGCTACACTGGAGTGCTGGATCCAGTTTTGGCCTTCCCAGTACAAGAGACATGGACATAATGGAGAGTCCAGTGAAGGGCTACAATGATTAAGGGACTGGAGCATCAATCATACAAGGAAAGGCCTGAGGGCAGCCTGGAGAAGAGAAGGCTCAGAGGGGAACTCGTCGAGGTACATAAGTTTTTGAAAGGATGGTGTAAAGAACACAGCACCAGGCCTTTCTCAGTGATGTCCAGGGAAAGAACTAGAGACAGCACAAAATGAAGCATAGGAGGTTCTGTCTGAACATCAGGAAATACGTTTTTGCTGTATTGGCGACCAAGCACTGACACAGATTGCCCAGGGAGATTGTGGAGTCTCCATTTTTGGAGGTATTCAAAAATCTTGTGGATATAGGCCAGGGAAATAGGCTCTAGGTGGTCCTGCTTGAGAGAGACCTCCAAGGTCTCTTTCAGCCTCAACCACTCTGTGATTCTCACACTTTTATTTGTTCCTCTGTTATTCAACACAGGATAAGTAGGCATCATCTGCACACCTGAAGATTGATATCTCATCAGAAAATATTTAATGAAGAACAGAAGACATAATTCTTCTCAGTCTTGGACAGTGTCTCACTATGCAGTAAGCATATGCAGTGCTTTGCTCTGGAATTTTGATAAACACAAGCTCATTCTTAAAAGAATATCTAAAACTCTCTGAAAACAGTGTCAAAAAAGAGTCTCAGGTGTGGGCATGCTTAGGACATACCTAAGGTTGGTTCTGAGCAAAAGGAAAGTTACACATTTTAATGAAATATCATAATTCAATTTGCAAAGTAAGTAATTTTCTCTTCAGCAAAAGAATATAACCACAATTTTCATCCTATTTCTTCTTTAGCTTTCTTTCAATGCTGACTAGCTTATGAGTGTCCTATCATTTCAGTTGTATCTACCTTTTCATTGTTCCTAGTCTTCAACATACTGATCCAGCTTATCTGAAAGTATGGACTTTGCTAACAGCTTAAAGAAAATATATTCAAAATGTTTATCATGTACCCGTGACCCTTTCAAATCAAGACACTCATTGTATCTCAGAAAACAGGTGTCTAAAACGGCAAATGATCATTAATTTACCATTAAATTACTGCAAATTTCATATAGTCTGGAATTACATAAAAATTACACTGTGGGTACCTACTAGTTACCATACACAGGAGTTTCTGTGAATTTTAAAACACAGAACGAAACCTATAATTCTATTTTCATCTGCTTGCTGAACTTATAATAATTTCTCATGATATTCTGTCTGTTTGAGTCTATGCCAAGATTTTCCATAGAATTACTGCCAGGAATAAACTTAAGATAGGGAAAATCAGATCCTGAGGAAGAAAATAGAAAGATGTTATGGTTTGCCTCCCACCATCTAGAACACTCTCCTAGAGGTCTTTGACTGTAACCTTGACATAGCTATGTGCAGAATGAGAAATGAGACTTTCCTTGGCCTTCCAAAATTCTGATTACTGAAAGAAAAATTTCAGACCTTAATTCTGAGAGAATAGTTGGTGTGCCAGCTCCACCTGGCAGTTTCAAACGACTATTAATGCAATATTTGGAGCAGTGTCTCTCTAGATCACTGTGATGCAACTGCGATTAAATACAGGACTGTCAGAAAAAGTAACTCTGATAGTTATCCAAAACCTATTCATATATGGTAAGTTAGTAGCCAGTAAGAAAAACCATGAAAAAAGTTGGAAAACACATCACTTCTAGTAAAAAAGATACTGTAATTGATCATTTAAAAATCAGCATGACAATTCTTACATGACAATTTTTAGATGATAAAAAAATACTGTAATTGAGCATTTAAAAATCAGCAAGACAATTCTTAGATTACAAGGATATCTGACCTTTCTTTTAAAAATAAATATACAATTGCCATAGAAAAATGTGAAATCCTGCAGACAGCCAGAGAAGAACACAATCTCAAGTACAGAAACAGACCCGAACGCACAGAACTAGTGGTGATATTTTTTCTCAGAAAGACCAACATAACACAGATAAATTTGTGTGGCTGGCTGAATCCACCTAGATGCACATCATGCGCTTTGGTCAAACAACGCCATTCAATGCTGCAGATTTGGGAAAGAGTAACTGGAAATCGACCCCATGACAAAGGACCTTGCAGTGCTCAACAGCGGTCAACAGCCACTGAACATGAGCCAAATTGTGCCCAAGTGACCAAGAAGGCCAAGGGCACCTTGGCCTGTAATAGAAAGTGTGGCCAGGAGTGACAGTGATTGTGCCCCTGTACTGGTGAGGCCACACCTCAAGCCTTGTGTTCAGTTCTGGACCCCTCACTTTCACAAGAAAGACATTGGGATGCTGGATTGTATCCAGAGAAAGGCAACCGAGCTGGTGAAGGGACTGGAGCACAAGTCCTGTGAGGGACAGCTGAGGAAGCTTCGGTTGTCTAGGCTGGAGAAAAGGAGGCTTGGGGTGGCCTTATTGCTCAGCTACTACCTGAAAGGAGGTTATAGCAACGTGTCAGTTGGTCTCTTCTGGGCAACTGGTGATAGGGCAAGAGGAAATAGCCTCAAGTTTTGCAAGGAAAAGTTTATATTGGATGTTCAGAAAAATTTCTTCACTGAAAGGGTGGTTAGGCATTGGAAGAGGCTGCTCAGGGAAGTGTGGATTCACCATCCCTGAAAGTGGATACTGCAGTGTTAGGGTAATGGTTGGACTTGATGTTCAGGGTCTTTTACAAGCTAAAGGATTCCAAGTTTCTACGAATATTATGAGAACATCTTCTCTATAGACAGACAAGTTCATGTCTTACCCTACTAAAGTATGACATGTCATGATAAAGTGCAGCATAAAGATCCAAGATGATCTGTTAGTGCTTTTCAGACTTCATGTCATCACATATTAGCAATATATTTACCCTCCACATCTTTTAGGCAGATCCCAAAACAAATTTTATCCTCAATTTGCACTTCTGGTTTTGTAATGAAACCTTTGTGCCATTCTAAAGTCTAGGAAATGCAAATATATGTAATTGGTTCAGCTTCTTGGGAAAGCCATACTTATTCCTCTCCCACACATCTGTGTAATGAGGTGTGGTTGTGAGTCTGAGATTAAGAAGATTAAAATCATCATGGCCAACTAGAAGAGAAAATCAAGAAGTATGTCTTGTCTGACAGCACTTGTTCTCATGAATTGCTCGAATGGTTTTTGATACAAATATTCTACTAATGAGATGGATTTATACAAAATTAGTGAGGTTTACTGTGCAAAAATGAATGCATTGGCACTGTTGAAATAGGTTTTGCAGTATTTGCAGTTACAGTTTCTGTGTTTTATGAAACATTTAACATATTGTAAACTCACTTCTTACAATTATATGCTTTTCTGCTTTTCTTGCAAAAATGCAAATTTGTGGTTTAAGGACATTTTTCTTAAAACACCTTTTTATAGCTTAAATCTCCCTGCTATAGAAATGTCACATAAAACATTTTGCATGTTTTTGAAACTGTATCTGCCCATTTTTTAGACTAAAATGTATTTGCATATGGTCTAAACAAATCAAAGACAATGGATATGGCAGAAATTTACTGTGATTTATTTTAGTTCCCAAATGTTTCCAATTAAATAACTTTTACTAACTCTTTATTATCTCGCCCTTTTTTTAGTGGGGATTCAGGAAGGGAAGTTGCTTGAATGTTATTTCCATTGATGTCTTTAATCTCAACCCTCACAAATGGCATCTTGGGGCAGTCTTCTTAAGTTTTATTTTCTTCCAAATGTACTCTTTTATTTTGATTAAAGCACAAGATAAAAGGAAATTACATTTTATGGTAGAGATTAATCAGCCCATTCTTTAATAATTTAATCAGAGCACACCCAACTATTTTAAAAGCTCTAGACTTTGCTAAAAAGCCAGATGTTGCATAAAAAGGAGTAAGTTCCATCCTGTTCCCCTCTTTTTCTCTCCACTTTGAGATTTCCGTTCCAGTGCCACACAATGTAGTGATAGAGAACTAGTGTACAGAAGTTCACCAGGACATAGAAGCAATGTAATTGCGTTTTGAATGAAGTAGAAGGATGTTTCCTGTGCACTAATGATTTTTTTTCATTATGAATTCTGCAGATGCCTCCTGATAAAAGGCTGTTAATGATGTAAGGTCAGTCAATTTTTCACCTCAAACCCTATGCTACAGGCTGTACAGTCTAAGAGAACAGCAGAAAGCGGACATTTTCATTCCAGCAGGCTGCACAGGGAGGTTTCCCTCCCACCCACCATGAAATGTTAACCAAAGGCAAGTGAGGGGGCAGATGAAGCCTCACAAGCCCTCACTGCCATCATGGTGCATGACATATACAGGCCTTTCAGCCTCAGAGAAGCCACAGATCTGAGCTCTTACCTGCTCTTTACAAGGAAAACTTTTATAAACAGGTCTAATTTTAAGTGCACTGGCAAACTAAGGTTAAATTAAATGAATCCTATTCTAAGTGTATCCATTCCACAGCATGTTTAAGCTCCCATATAAAAAGCATTAGAAAAATAAATAATATAAAAATATACCCTCTGGATTGACACAGATATATATACCAACATTTTTAACAAGATGAAAAAAAAAAACATTGAATCATAGAATGGTCTGGTTGGAAGGGACCTTAAAAATCATCTAGCTCCAACCCCCCTGCAGTGGGCAGGAGTAATATCTCACTAGACCAGGTTCCTCAGAGATCCCTCCAGCCCAGCTTTAAACGCTTCCAGGGATGGGGCATCTGCAGCCTCTCTGGGCAATCTGTTCCAGTGTCTCACCATCTTCACAGTAAAGATTTTTCTAATATCTAATCTAAGCCTACTCTCAGTTTGGAGCCATTATGGTCTTGTAAACAGTCTCTCTCCATCTTTCTCATAGACTCCCTTCAGGTACTGGAAGACAACAATAAGGTCACCCTGAGGAGACCTAACAGATGGAGAAGATGGAAAAAGTAGTGTGGGCAGGCAGATAAGTACCACCAGAAGGATGACTAAACATAGGCTTAGCTACATGAGCAGTTCACAGATATTGTTATCAATCAGTCAGAAGCATCACTAATTGTTACAGATGGCTGACTTGGCCTTAAGGCACTTCCAACTGATAGGGCAGAGTTTCAGAAAGTCCAGTTCTCAATTCCTAAAAATGCACTACGTTTTCAGAAATTTCTTTTGAGTCCTGGTGTTGTCCTCTAACCACACCATCATGAGTGTTACTCAGGCCAGTGTTGGGAATAGGAGTTAGTGTCTGAAATGAGGGAAAAACAGAAATAAAAGCATTGGATTTTTTTTTTTTTTATTTATGAAGATCATTAACTGTATTTATATTTTCAACAAGAGGGTGAAAACTAAGATGCATGCTACACTAATTTCTGTCTCCCTCCTCCAACTCCAACTCTGCACTGGAAGGGAAGTATTGCTACTCCAGGAATGCAAGCATGGAAATGGGTCTATACTTAACTGATAACAGAACACAGAGGTTAATAGAACAAGTGAGTTATGTAGGAGATAGCCTGGGTCAGTGATTTACACCTAGATTACATGTACCCCTGTCTTCATCCTTTTTCTGTTTTATCCTTTTTACAGCTTGGACTGTCAAACTGTTGGTCTAAGTGTAATCAAGTGATTCTGAACCATTCCTAAGTCCCACCAGAGAAACACATTATTTTTTACAGATATGTTTAAGTTATTTTCCATGTTAGTTTATTTCTCTAAATTTGGGCTTTTCAGCTAAGGTCAACAGAGTTTTGAATTTTCTGCCTTAGAAAGAGAAGGTATAGTAACATACTTTAATGCATTTCTAATGTAGCATGGAAAAAAATCTGAAACAAGCTAGGTATTAATATCCTTACAGTGCCAGAGATGGAATATGAGTGTTTATTGAGTGAAATATTTAGATTTTTTTTCCTTTGCCTTTAGAAAGTATATTTTTAGATAATTTCCATAATACTATAAAGTTTATCTATATGATTTCATTTAGTTTTGAACCTGTAATAGTTTTTTTCAGCCTTTATCAACAAGCAGTAAAGAAAATAACAAATGGCTTAATACCAAAAAAAGAAAAAGGAAAAAACCCACAAATACTTTTAAAACTGTTTAGAAATATTTAGTTATATATGTCAAACTGTGCCACAAAGGAGAAAATAACTAGCACAGAAATCCTCAAGCCCAGCACTCTTTTATGAACTTTACTAGGAATAATCCTTTCCTTTTTCTTTACTAGACTTTTTTAGACATGTGGAGTAAAACTGACACCTCACAACATAAAACAAACAAAAAACCAAACCAACATATCCACAAACAAAACTCCTCAACAACCCAAAAACCCCCAAAGAAAGCTCCCCAAACCAAAAAACCTTTATTTTTTGGGAGTGAGTTTTGTACCTCCTCCCATAAAAACAGTTCTTAGACCCTATCAATTTAAAACCACTCTCATTTCCTAACCACTATTATTTTAGCTATTTTTTGGTTGTTTTAAACCTAAGAGTAGCCCTATTTAAGTAACCTTCACTGAAGCTGAAAAACTGCAAGTAATTATCAGGAAGTTGTAATTCAAGTGTTCTACTAGTGCTGTTTATATTAATGAAGTACTTCAGAGTGTAAATATAATCAGGAAGATAATTTGGTTTTAAGTTTTCAAAGTTCACTGCTAAGTTCAAGCAGCACAAAAAACAAGGAATACAGTAAATAGTACTACATCTTTTGTATGAAAAATAGTGTCTAATTTACACAAGAAAATAAAAATCTATTTCCTATTCCATAAAAAGCACTACTTCCTTCAAGTGGCTCTAAATTCAAATGCATTATAATGAAAATAATGTAAAAAGCAAATCTTCCCTTCTTCTGCTTGTGCTGGGACACACCAGGATAGTCTGTTTAACACATTATCTAGTAACAGGGAAGGTCACTTTGCTAGTTCTATTAAAAATATCAAACTATTTGAGAAAATTAAATGCCCTGAAAAATTATACTATGAAGTTACTTCTAATGTCTGTATGATGTTTTGCAGGCAAACATAAAGCATTGGATAAACCAAACTCTAGCTGCAGAAAAATTAATATTTTTTCATGAGAAGGCTTATTAAGCAGAGTATATATGGCAAATGTATATAAGTTTCATACTGACAGTGTTCTCTGAGTTTCCCAGATTTTATATCTCTTTCTGCCATCTAAGTTGTCTTTTTGTTTGGATCTCTTGCAAATTGTTCTGCAAAACAGTGTTTGGAGGTACAGAATTTCTCCAAGCAAGTACTCTCCATCCAGCACTGAATAATTCTGGTAATTGCAGAATTGGTAAAATGACCCTATTTCATTAGAAAATCGCTTTCTAATTTCAACAATGTTTGAATAACACTCTTGTTCAGCAACTACAGTGACTGTCTAATCAAATTGAGCATGTTGTAATTAACTAGAATCTTGGCATTTGATGAATCTGAATGAAGCTGAAAAAAGTTGGAATTTTTTTGGAAAACATAACCAATTTATATAAGAACATGAGACATTACGCACATGAAAATTTAAGTATGTGTTGCTCAATACAAAAAACTATGAGTGAACTTTTTATCATGTCTCAGGTGGCATCAAAACAGAATTTGAGTTACGGCAGTTTGTCTTTTTCTGTCTCCAAGTCAAATTACAAAAAGCATGTAAATGAGGAAGCACTTCACTTCTTCATTTCTTACAATCACCTCTGCTTGCCTGGACTTGTTCCCTTCTCAAGCTGCCTTTCCTCCCTGCTCCCACCAATTCATTCATCAACATCTTTGCACACATAGTTTGATGGAACAGGACTATCTTTTCCCATTTCTTCACGAGCTCAAACCCAGTTCCTGGGCACACGACTTGTACTCTGAAATGAATGACCTTCCAAGAGCTGTTTCTCTCCAATTACTACAATGAGAGCCAAGGATGTAAATAAAGATATAAACACTGTGGAATGGAAAAGTGAGGTGAGATGAATCTTACCTTTACTGACAAGAAGCTCCATCAACACTAGAAAATAATGAAGCCTTATTTCCTATCTATTTGTGTCTTAAGTTTGATTGACTTTCTGTCTAGGTAGAAAAAATCTGTAACTTATTATAATGCTCACCTACATGGATTTTTTCAGTGTGTCAAGAAGTGTGGCCTCAGACTGCTCTTTCCTTCAGTGAGAATATTAATTTGGTTTCTTTCCTCTTCCCAGCCACCAGCTTTGATGACATTTCAGGGATTTTAGTTATACTTGAGAAATCAAGCCCCCTATCCCCACTATTCTCTCCCCTGCCAAGAGTGTTTGAAGTTGATAAGCACATTCAGAAGTTATTAGGTAGAAAACACAGCGACACATTCACACCAATATGAGTGTGCAGGAAAGCAGACGAAAAGGTAGGCTTTGATGGAAAGAAAGGAACAAAAAAAGCTTTTCTAAGGCTTTTTTTTTTTCTCCTGAAACATACTTTTTACAAGAAGATAACTTGATATGAATCAAGAAGCATTAGAGCAAGGGATCTAGCTTTGCATATGCTTCCATTATGTAGTTCTAGTCTCCAATTTAATCAGA
This sequence comes from Cettia cetti, assembly GCA_013401135.1. Taxonomy (NCBI): domain Eukaryota; kingdom Metazoa; phylum Chordata; class Aves; order Passeriformes; family Sylviidae; genus Cettia; species Cettia cetti. Next base: position 11,151 of record VZUI01040817.1, read on the forward strand.
GTGCTTACAGGCTTGGAAAGGTAACAGGGAAAAGAAAGAAACGTAAAGTTAAAGTCTGGCATACATTTTGAAATTTGGTGTGATTCCTAAGGAATTGATAAGTTATATAGGAAAACTAAAATTCAGTTATTAAAAAAGAAAACATTTTTATCACAATTTGAATTTAAATTTCAACATGATTTAGTTAGAGCGATGCTGTTGATACCACCACAGCGCATACTTCCAACTTTACTAGGAAGTAGAAAAGTGAAGTTCTATTTACTGAAATATTTTTAAAAGCTGTATGACTTAATGAATAATCTCTAACAAAGCTAAAAGGCTTCAAAATTTTAATCAGTTTACAACCCAGATGTATACCTATTGAACATGAAAATATTACTAGAGTAGGAAATAATCTATAATTATGGCTCAAAGGGATAATATTTCTGTATGAAATTTTTATGCTGAACAGTTACATATTCTAAATACTGTTCAGAAATCTCACAAAACCAAAAATTAATATTCCATTAGCGTATCTGAAAAACCCTATTATTCTTATGATGAAGAATAGTATCTGCCAAAATATAAAGAACAAGTGAACCATTTGCATGTATTGGTTGAAATTATTAAGGACTAAAAATGTATTTGAAGACTTTTTCTAAATGGAACTACATTATTAAGTTTGCACCAAATACGCCGTGCTCTGGTAGTTACAATGGAAATAAACAACTTGCACTAGTGTCCCTGAAGTAATTTATTTAATTATAAGCTTCAACATGTATTTAGTGTTTTAAATTCTTCTATGCATTGACATACTAATTGTTAGCACTACAGAATATACACTGAATAAATGCACTCAGATTTGTAGTAAAATGTTAAAAACATGGGATAATCTTAGTAATCATGTAGCTGAGGATATATTTATTCTGCAGTCTGAATAGAAAAATGAGACAACATGTAAGGCCATGTAAACATGAGAAGTGACTGAAGACCTAACCAACAGCTTTTTGAATGTCAGTATGCCAGATATAAAGCTTCTTTTCCTTGGTATGCATGTACATGCATTTCTGGCAGAGAAATTAGCTCATGCTGTAAGTCAAAAATCTCTGTGGGGTCAATGAGAAAGTTCTACATTATCTTCTGTCTATTTCTCCTTGTTAAGAGCATTGTGCATTATTCACAGCATCTGATGGGGTCAGCTCCACAATCTAATGCAGGCCATGTAGTTTTTGTATATGTTAGTGTATATATATATATATCTCAAAAATTAGGATTTTCCTCAATAAGCTATAATATAAACTACTACAACCAAGAGGAGACTTCATTTCAAGCCTCAGCTTGGCCCTCTTTTTCTTCTTCTGTCAGTGACATACACTTTAAAAATAATTGATAATAATAGAACATTTCATTTTATTGCCAACAAAATCACTTTCACTGGAGTCCCCTCCACTGACCTCTTAAGTGAAACTAGGAGCAACGTTCCTTTCTCTTCCTCCCAGCAAGTCACTGGTTTTGACATGTCTGCCTGTACTATTCTTGGCCTTGGAGGCCTCTTCATCTTCCAGCTCTCCACTGATCTCTCTTCGCATCTATGTCACTGTATTCTCTTGCCAGAGAGATCCTGTTCTTGACCCTCTTCTCCCACTTCCCTTGCTTCTCACTCCAGATAGTTCCACCACAGACTACAGGCAATTCAGCAAAGTCTCCCATGCTGACAATTCACTGATCTTGTTCCCTCCCATTAATCTAACCTCACTCTCTTCAAATCAAAGTTCAGTCCACTCCTCTGCCAGGTCTTTATTGATGTCTAGCTATCAGTTTACTCTACATGCCAGCCAGCACCATTCTCTTTTTTTACCCCTGCAAATCTTCCCATTTATCTCCTTTTCTCATTGTACTATCACTGTACTCCTTATTCTTGCATATAATTTTCATCCATTTGTATTCACATTTCAAGTTACTTCTAAAGCCCTTGCAGATTAGTTCTGCTTAATTGCTCTTTCCTAACTATTCACATAACTAAAATGCTAACTTGTAGCTCTCCTACCCCAGTTTCTCAATGTTGTATCCTTTGACTTCAAGAAATACCAAGAATTATTCTCCAGCTCCAAATGTTTTGTCATTGCAGGATTCTCTTTGAATCCCTTCACCAGCTCTCTTCTTACAAAATCACAATTATCAGCTTACATAGACTAGTATTCCACTGTTTATTCACAGTGCAGTGTTTCCAGCTGTATCTGTTGTTAGCCCTCGTCACCATTTGTAATACTTCAAGTCAGTAGTTTACTCCCAAAAAGCTTCCTAGCACTGATAGGGATGCCCAAACTACCTGTAAAGTCACTTTATCAGTATTCTTCCACCTCGTTTTGCCCTGGCTCAACTACCAGACATCTTTGCAGTTCAGTATTACACTTCTTTGTGTTTCTTTCTCAGCTGGACTAACATCACCAAACCTGGGGTATCCAAAACTGAGGCATTCTGAACTGGGCAGCAATCTGTGCAGCTATCAGAAAGAGAGAAGCACATATATACATACATGAGCACCAAGGTCCGTATCTATCTTCAGATCAGCTCACACTTTTTTTCCCCTAAACTCAGTAAGGCATCTGATAAAAAAGTTTACTTCTTTCTAAAAACCTTGTGCTTGCCATGTCCTTAAAACACCTAGCAACACCTCTGCCCTGAAGAGAACAAGCACAGGATGACAGTGGAGTTCTCACACATACAGACACAAATCACAAAAGGTCAGTTATTCCTGATTGAAGGTGAGCTACCTCTAGTGCCAGACAGAACTGGTTTCAAAGCAAAATAAAGAGAGCAAAAAAGCTTTCCAGATATCTGATGTATGTGAAACACTTTATGTATGGTTAAAATGCAGAGGAGGTAAGAAGCTATAACAAGAGCTACAGCTGGATATGAACGATAGCAAATGAAGAACAGAAAGGAAACTGTTCCAACAAAGGATACCCCATTTCTGATCAATGCCACTACTTATCTGCACCAGATTCTTCCTCAATTTTCTTAGAGAAAGTGTTTTACTGTTTGCCATTCCCAGATATTTTCTCACACATCTCTATGATCGTTTGTAGTGTGTCTTCTTTTACTACACAACTGGCTGTCCCGCTTTAGGAGTAGTAATCCCCATTCAGTGTCCCCAGCGAAACTTTCCACACCACAGGCCACTCATTTTTCCCCACTACAGGAAGTACAGGGCAGGTTAAACACCTCACCTTAGGAGCCTAAATTAGCCTTTTCTTTGTATTCATTACCGCTGAACAATCTTATGCCCAGACTACAAGTTGGCTGGACAAGTACCATGCTTTTGATCAGTGTTTTATTCTGCCTTGCCTTTGTAACTGTGGTGAACATTGACAAGAACTTGTATCTGTGGCATCAACAGGTGCAAAACTCAGCACAACAGACCCAGGTGGAGTAGGAAGCTTGGGGTTGAGAACATGCACTTTAATGCCATCCTCATGGATGGAAACTACCTGCGCAGTAACTGTGTCTTGTACTAGCATGGCATAAACCAGAAGCACAGTATATTTGCAAATGAATTGCTTATGAGAAAAAAAAACACACCGGACTTCAAAAACTGAATTAGTATCAAAATAACAAACAAAAAAAAATTGTAGAAAATATCCTGCGATACTGAAAGATTTTGCCTTGACTGTTTCAGTTCACAATTCTGGCAATCAAGAGCAATTTAGCTACTAAATGTCGTGCTAGCCTCAGAAACTGATAGATAGTTCCTACAGGCTGGGGATATGACCTTCTGTTACATGAATTTATACACCTGCAACTTATACACTTATGTTTGTTTCTGTGACTTCAATTTAAATTAAACAAGCATTGAAAGGAAAAAAAAGGCAACAAACAGATGCAAATATTGCTAGATTAACCAGGTCATTTTGGTCCCAAAGCTAGACAAAAGGCCCAAGAGCCATTTGCTGTTGTTCTATAAGCAGCCTTGTAAACACTCCTCAGCAAGGTACAGCTCCATCTGGCAGAAGACAATTTCTTGCATTAGAATTCTGGTATTACCTCCTGGCTTACACCACTCTACTGAACCATCTCACATGCTCTGTACATAACCCAAAGGTGCCTACAGTGACACTCTTAATGTCTGCATTAAGAAAAAATGTGTCTTTTCATGGGAGGAGATAAAACAGATGTATAAGAGATTCTGGAAATATCATTAAAATGCATAGGAAATATTTTTCCTTGTTAAACAGCATAATTAGAAGGACTCATATTTTCTGCACAAATGCCTGTCCTTTAAAGAGGCATAAGCAATATCAGAGTTTATCAAAAAGGCATGGTCTGTTTAAATAGACTGACAAAGTTAAACTTGGGAGTTCTTATGTTGATTTACCATTTTTTTTTAGTTAAATCATGACTTCCCTCCACTATGCATTTGGATAAAGATGCAAAAAGCAGACCTATCTCTTTGTAAAAAATCTTTTTATGGTAGCAAAACTGAAAGATAAGCCAGACCAGTGGATTCTCTCCTACTGTCACCACATCCAGGAACCCCTGCTATTACATAATACTTACTTGCAAAGCTGTCCCATACATCACTCATCTCTAAAGTAATAAACAACCCTTTCAATCCTTTCAAACTTGGATATTTTGATTCCTCTTTATGCAAGGATGTACTCGTTTTACAACTCTACATACCAGGAATTTTCATGTGCTTACTGTGAACTGTGTGCTCCCTGATCTTTTGTGATATATATGTGGCCCTTGAATCACAGGGAGACCTAAGGTTTTGTGGCATATTTTCCCTGGACTGCTAAATTATTTGTGTCTTCATAAAAATTAGCAGGTTCTAGGCCTATGCAAGTAAGTGTGGGTACGTTAGGACAGTTAGAAAAATCACCCGTTAAATGGAAAGCTAGTTCCAATCTCAATCACTTTGTCATTATACTGCCTAAATCAAATGGTAATTACAAATAAATCCTCTTCTGTACTAATAAAAATGTATTTTAAATATTTATTAATTTCTTGCTAGCAAAATAGTTCTGTCTTATATCTAGCTAAGGAACTATAAATAATGACTTTGCTTTTAATTAAATACAATGTTTTAAGAAATGAGATGTCAAACTGAAACAATAAAACAAAGTTGATATATTAATATCTCCGTTGGATTCTCTAAGGATATTTTCTCCTTCAAAGCTCATCATGTAAATGGAAGTTATTGTCAAAGATTCTAGAAACATGTTTTCATTTCAGATTACTATTTTTGTAATCCAAAATAGCTCAGCACCTAGACAGGAAAATATACCTTGTGAACAACGATATGTGGAAACCTTTCCAGCTGAAGCAAATGTTAAGAAAATTTAAAAACCACCCAAAACTGGCTAAACAGACAAATATCATAAATTATACATGCTAAACTGCAAACTTTAGATTTATTTTAGTAAGAGTCAGCACTAGCAACTCCAGCCATGACATAAAAGGAAACTACTATATGAGGAAACAAAATGCTCTTCTTATTGACTAACAGTCTCCTTTTTCTTGTGGAGCATTTTGGGAGGCTATTTGAAGAGATTGCAAAGCTAAAATAATCCTCCAAGAATCATTATAAAAATGCAGACTTTATGCAAAACATACCAAACAAAATCTCTTATTGATGTGGCCAGCACATGTGTGCTGTGTAGGGAACAAAATTTTTAAAATCCATTTATTTATATTATTCTCTCCATTTTAGCAAAGTATTTAACCCATCTGACTCTTTTTTATTTTAATGCTCAAAATTAGGGATAAAACCGGACAGCCATGGGATCTGGTTATTTTATGTCTCTTGTTATTTTTGTGCATTAATATGAATTTGAGGTTTGAAGACAAAAGACGCCATCTATATAAATAAGTCCATGAGAACAGAAGATAAGATTTCTGATTTACCTTTGAGTTTCAGCGAAGCTTTTATTGAGAGTGAGTGAACTTGCTGTTAATTTCAAATTCTTCCAATTTGAAATTCAGACCCTTCTTTCATTAATTTTGAAAATTCATGGAAATATTTCTAGTTATGCTGGGTTTAAGAAAAGCAAATTTCATTGTAGTCACACCCTGGAATAAGTCCTGTGATCCTAAACTACCTGTAACCAGTCTTGACAGTGGTAAATGTACAATAAAATCACATTTTACATCACAAAGACCCTGAGAAATAACCAGACCATATTTGATTTTCTATTCTTGCACCAAGAAGGTTTTGATAATTTTCATGTTAAATGTCATTAAATCCCTAACAGCTTTGTTGCTGGAATACACGGCTGTATGCTACAAAGGCAGAATTAGTTCCTTTCTAACACATCAAGTTTCTATGAATTCTTGTATTTATTAGAAGTATCAGCAAATACATAGAAATGAGAATACTTTCATTTGAAAATAGTGCATCATTTTTGACAGGAATTTATTTATGCTAGCCAAAAACTTTCAGCTGTTTTCAATCAAATATGTTATACATAAATCATCATATTTAATGGTGAAATTTGCAAACAGTAGGTTGATGTCTGGGGTATAACTGACTAGAAGATCTTCATCTAAAGAAAATTTCTTTAGAAATTGAACAAAGGATGCAGGAAGCCAGTCACAGAACCATTAAAAAGGAAATTCAGGGTAAAACTTATAAGATTATTATGAGTCTCATTGAGAATAATTCCTCTGGAACCACAGATGTCTCCATGAACTATAAACATAAACAACTAATCTTGTATTTCTCGTGCAGCGAAAATTTCCCCTAGTCAATAACAATTTAGGATTTCCATTCTGTACATGATCAGAGTTGAAGATCATGTCTATTAACAATGGCTCTTACAAAAGTTATCCTCACAGAATTTGAAATTTGCTATATGTATCCAGCATGAACTTTTAATTTTAATAAATAATAAATGACAAACGCAGAACTTAAAATGTAAATCTGTTAAGTGACAACAGTAAGTGTCAAAACATATTCAAAATTTTCCTTGGAATGAGAATCTTAAGGCGAAGCAAACAACGTTTGCTGATTTCCAGCAGACTAAATGGCTGACAGGTAAAGAATTGCAGTTTGTCAACTAAATATACTCTACATCTAGGAATAAAAAAAACAAATCAGTGTCCTTCCACTTTTTTCTCCTAAATATACTGGACAAACAATGTCTGCTTCCTGCATATATATTTTTTATGCAAATTGAAATCCGTCTGGGCACCTTTCCATGCACAACCTTCACCAAGAAGGTATCAATAAGGCACAGTAAAAGAAACCCTTTGAAATCCATATATTCCCAGGGAATCAGATCTTGTTCAGCATATGGCTACACTGTGAACTGCCCTACTGTGGTCATTCCAGGGTTAGGAGGGAAAGTACATGGAGAGAAAGCTATAACAGGAAAAGAGAGCCACCAGTCCTGCTGAAACCATGGTTCTGTCTCATCTCACCCCCACGCTGCCTTCCTAAGGACAGAGCCCTTGCCTCTGTCCTCTGCTCACCAGAGCACCCAGCTCTGCCACCTGACATCTGAAATGCAAAAAATCATGACAAGTCCACCAAAGGCCCCCAAACAGTATGTTGACTAAAGAATGAGGTTACCTTTTAAAGTCCCTTTCACTTATATAGCCAGATGAATCATAGATTTGAACCTGGTTCAGGCAGATCCTGGTGATAAGTCCTGACCATTGACCTAGGAGACACTCAGGAGCTTGGGTAGCGCTGTGCCTTGTCTCTGCCTTACTCCTTATTCCCACACATCTGTGTGGGGGAGGAAAAGGTTACATGCCACTGGGCTGGAAATAACAAGGGAAGAGATATGAATAGAGAGACAGTAAAGGACAAGAAAAGAGACTAGAGACCAATGAAGGTTGATGAATGGGTTGCAGTGTCTTTAATTTTCAGTGTATATATTATTTCAGTGTACATATTTGTTCAGTGTAGAAAATGCCAATTAATACGTTTCTGTCCTAGTTATTATTTCCTCTTTTGCATTTTCCTTTGAAGAATTTTTGCACAATATCAGTGTATGCCTGATGAGAAACTTATTCTGGGATTCAGCTCCAGATTCAGGCACATGTAGATGAGAACTGTATGTGAAAGAGGTTTTTTTGTCTAAGTTCCAACAGCAGAAGGTGGAAAATTTAGTGTGTTTAGGCAAGTGAATAAAGACTTACATGCCCATCAGGAGCTCAGATAGGAGCCTAGACAATTATCTCTTATCAAATCAAATACTGTAATTCAAGCTGAAGCCCATCTTCTGGTAAAATGATGTATTGAGAATCAAGATACTTCTGTCACATGAAATTGGCCAGCATAAAAATCATATTAAAATAGTGCATTCATTCACTTTTTGTTCTATACTTTTCTGGAATAAAAATACCAAGAAAATTTAGGGCTTGAATTGGTCAATAACTGAAGATAACATTAGGATGGTTTGAAGACTAAATTATTTCAAAATGGGTGTGGGTTTGATTTACTTGTTTTTCAAATGAAGTGTTAATTAAAAATTTGAAATATAAACTTTTAGTTAAATAAACTATATTAATGCATAATCATTCTCATTTACAGTGGCTTTCATAGACATACCCACATTTGTGTATAAATACCATTAAAATTTGTCAATATAAATTGACAGTTTTACCTTTTAACTCTCGTGAATCAAGAAGCAGTAAAAGCCAAGTGTCAAGTATCAGTATTTCTTTTGTGTATGTGCTACAGTGCAACCCTTATTTAAGATTTGCTAAAAATTAACTATATATGTATATGCATTACTTAAGATATAATATGCATTCTGGTCAGTTGAAAAAGGGGAACTTCAAGAAGCTAATTCTCCCCATCTCAGGATATCTCTTCAAAATGTCATGACAGTTCTTCCCTTTCCTCTCCACTGAATGCAGAAGGAATACAAATGAACAGGCTGAATTTCATGGCTGAATTCGTGTGTGATGAGTCATATTTCAAGTCAACTATCCTATTTCTTACAGTTGCCTTGCTTTTTATGAGGAAAATGCAGCAAGTTCTGGAGTAACACCATCATGGGAAAAATCTGTAACTTCTCTGTGGTGAAGGTTTGCCTTAAAGGTGACCTAAAAAGCCACTAACAAGGCTAAAGCCCTCTTGAAATATTATCATATAATTCACACTTATGAGTTTAGGTGTGCAGACTTTTGTGCTGTGTCTGATGATCCCATATATACCAAGCAGGACAGCCTGCAGATATTGCTCATGTTGGGAAATCATCTGTTTTTCAATTACACTTCCAATTGCCTCAGGGCAACCGCAGACCACAGTGTCCATGTACAACCTCACCGGAGCTCCTTCCACTCATGGCCCAGGATCCCATTTCATCCCTCTCCAGGGCTCTCCCAGCCAGACATTCTCAATGTTAGAAAAACACATTGCAAATGAGGTAGCAGTGTATTTTAGCAAAGGCTGGATTTTTTTAATAGTCATCTGCATTAAAAAAAGAAGTTTAATCATTTTTTTTATACTAAAATAGCTCAGAAATTAGCTGCTTTTCTGAACAGTATTTTTGAAATTTCTGCATAATCAGAAAACTTAGAGATTTCAAAACCTGTAATCCTACCCCCACCTGCAACAGTAATTATGACAAGCACTGGCTTACCACGGTTTTCTTAATAATTTCAGTAATGGTTGTTTATTGTATTTATTAATAGAATCTTGTTCACTATCTCAAAACTTATGGAAAAGTTGACCACTCATTTTGAACTTGTTTCTATCTCTTCCTATGAGAACAGACATAGAAATTAATATTTTTATGGCAGTTTATTCTGTGCATGCAAAAGTGTCAATTATTTTAACCTCTTAACTAAGAGAAGACACTTTATCTGTCACTGAACTTTTGAGTTTGACATCAATTAAAATTCTCCCATTAAAAAGGAGTTATTAGAGCAACATGAAGACTTACACAATCAATCTGTCAAAATGATATTACTGCAAAACCTTCAGAAAGAAAGCCTTTCTTGTCAAACAGGCATAATTTGTAGGTGGCAGGCTTTAACTTCAAAATGTAAGCCCAGAGATCCCAAAAACACTACTTTACTCACATATATGTGATAAATAAAAGCCATTTTAAAAAAAATAGCATTTAAGTAACAAAATGTGACAGACTATGTATACAAGAGAATACTGCTGTGTTTCTCATTACATTAGCCACTAGGCCAAATAATACATATGGTGATAGGTCTAAAAATGAGACATAATCTAAACTGTTTTGGTCTCATGAATTTTATTTATAAAAATATAGAAAATATTTTATCTTATCAATATGATAATGACCACATGCTGGCTGCAATAATCAATGGAAATAACACATGGAAATATCACTATCAACAACAGTCCAAAGTCTTCCAAATTTAACTAAGAGACTACTGATTACAATGAGCTCTTACCAAAGCAGAAAAAGCAGAAGAAAAGACCTGTATTTGACTGTTCTCCCAGTCACTGCAAATAGCTTCTGCTATAAACAGTCCTCACTGATATCCTGTATTTAAGAAATACAAAAGATTTTTTTTCTTTTGTTGTTGTTGTTTGTTGTTGTTGTTGTGGTGGCTGTTGGTTTTTTTTTATCTTGCTGTATTTTGACCTTTCCTGGTTTGGAATGTTCTCAATTTTCTCGCACCCTGGTTTGATTATTCACAGTTATGTTGCCCACCTTCTTTATTTAACAGTTCTTTTATCACTATCACTATAGATAAACCTCTGCTCTTGCTGAGAAAAGCACACTTTCCACCATTAAAAAGCTCCTCCCTACACTAGAAGAAGCAAAAATGCAATTCAGTCTATTTTGAAGTGAATCCCCCTCAAGACACATTAATTCTCAGTCACAAAGAAAAAACAAATCAGCAAACACGGTTCCAGTGAATAGCTGGGACAGCAATCAAATTTTCAGAGTCCATCCTACACTTCAGTAAGGCAAATTTTCACAGAAATTTATCAAACTAAGCAACAGTGTTTCAATACTGCTTCTGCATTTGGTTTTCAAAAGGCAAGGATTTAGGCACAAGGCATTGAGAACCTCCCCAGGAAGTCTGCAGGAATAAAACAAAAAGGGTAAGATCAAGAGAAGCAAGTGTAGTAGCCAGTCTTTCTGACAGAGAAATTGGAAAATAAGTGAAAAAAACCACTAAAGCATGTAAAAGTCATTAAAATACAAATAGCTGTGAAACTGGTGTAAAAAGACGAGAACACATCCAGCAAATCCTGTCCCATGCACAAGCCTATACACAGAAAACTTGTAAAATTTAGAAAGATTATTATTAGCTCATATTTTTCTGCTTTACTGATGGACCATTTGTACTGGCTTTAATGGACATGGGACCTGACAGCCTGAAGGACAGCAAACACATCTCTCACACGTTGCAACTCCACAGCTAATCTCAGTATGGTTAACTACTTTTGGACCAGATACCACTCAAGACCAAGAAACAAGACACCAACTTCAAATTGTTTAGTTGCTTGTGAGAATACCTTTTAAACTACAGGACAGTACTGCCTATAAGGCACCCAACGAAGATGGATTATTTTCCAGAAGGTCATAGGGAGACAAAAGGGCTTTGTACATCACTGAAGTGTTGTGTCAAGTAAGAAATCGATGAATCTTAGAATAATAAATATCATGGAGGGAAAATTACTTGTAAACCAATTACAGGCAAACCACTATTGTCTCATACCTAAAAAAGTTCCAGTGGAAAAGAAGGCCAGTCTGGACTAGTTGAACCACAGAAAGCAATGGATGGAGAACAGCAGCTGATGTGATTTCAGAAGTAATTTGCACATTTTAGAAAACTATACTTATAGGAGCATGGGCTTCTTTTTTCTTTAATGACTCTGTTCCATTTCTTAACATGTTTTTCCTCTGTAGTTTAAAATGTATCAGTAGCTCCTCACATTTGTGACAAACAATACCTTTTGATAAATATTTTCTAAAAAAATTAACTAAGATTAAGACTGTGTTAGGTTTTTTTCCTCCTTGTACAACACAGAGATACACACAACGATACACACAACACCCAGATCAGTTGGGCACCACACCTATCAAAAGCCTTTCCTTTTCCATGTGCTGGAGATGGTAACAAAAAGGTATTCAACACAATTGTTAACTCAAGGACATGGTGGAAGAAATCAGCAAAAGCTGTTTCTTTCAGTCCTACTTCTTTTCTTGTCAGAAAAATACCTCTAATCTTAGCTAGCAAAACAAGGTGGCAGTATCAGTCAGCATGATCATAAGAGTGGGGTCACTCAAGAGAGACTGTAGACACTCCTTTCTTCTCACACAGTACTTACGGTTCAGGTAAGGCACTATCAAACCTTTTATTTAAAGATCTGCAGTGAAACATGAGTGCTAGACCACAACGGAGCGGAGACACGGACACAATAGCTCCTGACACATGGCCCACGTTCTCGTTAGCACTGCTGACATTGATCAATTATCCTGGAGAATAATGCACTGACCTCTTTTAACTGCTCTCTGATTTAATAGGCTCCATTAAAAAAAAAAAATTTAAATCACAATCATGACAAGCCTAACAGCATAATGGCACATATGACCTTCAGTTTGTGCCTTTTACCATTTAACAAAAGCATATTTACTTCAATGCAAAAGCAAAAAAAAGCTACAAATTAACTCCTGCTTTCCACTGTAGAAGTTTAATCAACTACAGAGTCTTTATTTTCAGTTCAGAAGCCCCTAAAACTGGATAACACCTATTTTAATTATATCTTTTATCTAACCATGAAAGTCTGTGCATTTAGATACAGAACCACTTGAACCAGTTTTAGAGGATTTGGTGGAAATTAAATGCAGTGAAATGAAAAATGAGGTAATTTACTTGCCTTTTAAAAGCTTGCTGGAAAGGTGAATATTCTGAGCTATGATTTCAGCCCATAATAGTAGTGTTAAAATATGAATCCTCATGGCCAGACATGTCAGCAAAGAAAGAGGGGGTTTTTATTTAAACTTCATCACCTCTCAGTGAAAAGTTGTTTTCTGCAGATTTTTCTAGTAACTCATTTTTCCAGTTTTTATACTACTGCTATTTAAAGAGACACTGAAGAAGCACTACACTGCTCTTTGGGGCAGACATTCTGATTTTCAAATCCACCTCTCAGCATAAATCATATCTGCTCTAAAATCCTGGGCTTTAGAGATACTTTTTTCATAAAAATATTATTCTGTTCATTTAAAAAAAAACTTATCATGTGAAAGTTTCACAAAACTTATCTCACTCACCTATATTTTGTAAAACTTCTTCTCTTTATCCTTCTTTAAAGGTTATTAGAAAAAGAAGAGGAAAAACATTCGAGCAATCCAAACAAAAAAACCTCAACAAATAAATAATATTATTTTTACTACAATATTCACTTATTTAATGATCACTATAGCTATGCAACTTTAAAGAGGAGTTTATTTCAGAGAACTTGTATATCCTCTTCACTTGCTAGAAGTCAGCTCTGGAAACTACAGTCTAAAGAAATACAAGATTTTTTTTTTTTTTAATGTTAAGCCAAGGCAAAAATGAACTTCTTCACAAATACAGTTTAAATCTCCATTTTAGAAAAAAAAATGTTTTTTACAGGACCATTCTAATAAAAAGCCAATAAACATGGTCTCTTATGTATGTTAAAACACAAACACATAGAGCAAGCTAACTGCGGGGTAGCTACAGGAATCATTCCTGATGCATGTCCGATTTTGTTCATGTATTTCAATATTCACCCCTATGTGAAGAAATCATTAATTTTAACACAATGGGATAGGCTAGATGGTCAAGACACATGCTGGTGAAGAATGAGAAGCTGGATGTTAAAGCTGTGCAAAAAGCCTTGCTCCAAGAGCATGAGCAGTGTGCTCTAAATAGGCTTACCAAATACCAGCTTCAATCTGAAATAAGGCCTGGGTGCACATGGTCTCCCTCACCCTGCCTTCTCGCTCTTCTCCCTCCACCAGTTTCTACAAGAAGGAAAAGCAGATAGAAATGCCAGATTGCAAATATAGCACATACCCACCTATTTATCCTACTGGGAGTCTCAGGTTCTAGGACCTAGGGGTGATGAGTTACCTCACCTCTGCACCATGCATCTTCAAGCCAGTCCTAGTAAAGCCAAGGAGTTTTTGTAGAACTCAAAAAATTACAATTTTATTCTTCTTTCTAGAATTTTCAGCTGGGCTATCACTTCAAAATATGAACCAGAGGAGCTCGTAGTGTTTTCTATGAGAACAATATAACATTTTTGTTTGCTATAAGCAGAAATGAGTCAAATGTCATGATACTAATGCATTTTCTTTTCTATTTGCATGGAACCTGGTGATAAGTTCTGACAGCAGGAGTACCACAGAGGATTGGAGAAGACAGAACAAGAAGAAAAAAGTCACTAACTGTGTTGGAACTTAAAGAAAGCCTTTATATATTTATAAGACGGTAGTATTGGCCAGAAGTTAGCTAAGCAAATGAATATATTGTTCTATTATTCAAAATGTGATAAAATTTCTTCAAAATACTATAGATTAGTGTCTTTTAGGAGGGGCCAAACTATGCTGTTGTTATGCCCTTACCTTTTCTATGCTCAGGAAAAAGAAAGGACTAGTATTTTCAGGAAGGACTGCATGAAGGCTGTTCATTCATGTTTCCGGAACGCCTCAGCATAGCTCCCAGTTTCTTTAATATAACCTTTCCCTTCCTGCTCTCTAGTTTCCCCTTGCCATCTGTCCTGATCATGAAGTGAAATTAGAAAATCGTGGCTGGAATAGAAAAGAAAGGGGTTCATCTTGCCAAACATTACCTGTGTAGGAGTTCCAGGCTCCCTCTGTACTCAATATTACTATAAGTATGTAAACAGAGAAAAATCCAGCCTGTGTATTTTAAATACAAAGCTTGGAATATAATCTTCTCCAGGTGTGCTTAGGCAAATTTGTTCAGTGGAGATTAACACTGTAAAATACAACAGATTAATATGAAGTCTTGAAATATCACTCTTACTCTAACAGTTTGTATCAGCTAAATGACATATCTGGTACATCTGGTATATGAAGTGGGGGAGAATTTTATGACTTTTCTTCCAAAAAGGAAGATATTATCCAAGATACTTTGAAACCCTTTGCATAAAATAGTTTCTATAGGAGTTGCACTGCACAAACACAGCAGAATATCTGCTTTCTGACACTGCCAAAAACATCTAGAAATCATTACTCTTAAAATTATTTTCATTCCAAGTGCTGTTGGGAAGTTATTAGGTATTGATTTAGTTGGTAGCCTGTACTTATAAAAGATGACCAAGAATGGGTTATGGTCCATGTTGAGAAAATATAGATATATATTACAATTATCACTCTCCTTGTTGTTCATTGATTTGTTTTAAAGTGTTAAATTGCTTTATACAGTTTGTGACTTATAATATCCATGACATCTACAATTTCTAACAGAATACTCTGTAAATATGATCACTCCTATAACCTGTATATCTAGTAGAAACACTTGTGTGATCATAAATTCCCAAGTAAGAGACCTAATTCTTCCATCCATACTGGATACAAATATGCTTTTCAGAATAAACCAGGATCAGTATCCTGCATTTCAGCTTAACAAGAAAAATTAAATTCTCATCTGGTTTCAGTTTGATCCAAACCAGTTTTTTTCTTTCTATATTTTCATGTGGCCATTTCTATTCCTTACTTAATTTAGTGATATGTGCCCATAGACTAAAAATACCTGCAAGAACTGGATGGATAATTTAATGCATATTATGTGTACATATATTATTGCTCAGGAGGAAAAATGTATGCCAGCAAATCCAACAGATATGTCAGTAGTTGGCATCCATGCAACATTTAGGTAAGAGCTTTCAGAATTACATTCATTACTCACTTGTATGACAGACCAGTATTCTTTAAAACTTGCCCTTTAATATTCTTATGCATAACTTTTCAAATTTATGAATTTCTGAATACTTCAAAGATTCTAAGTTCCAAAGAACCACTAATTTGAACAAACAAACAAACCAAAAAAATAAAACAAAAAAAAACCCCCAACTCCAACCACATCTTCTTCACAGATTGTCACTCTCCCATTTAGTGCACACTTTCCCCCAGTTTACAACTTCTTGAAACCAACATAAGCAAAGTTCAATACACATGTTTTGGAGAAATAGTAAATATACAAAATAGCAAATTTTGGAATGTCAGGGGTGGACTTTTTTCTTTGTTCTTTCACAGACATTTATATGAGGAGATAGGCTGAATTTCATATCTAATAGTTTTCATTAATAGGAATCTAGAAACAGTAGCTTTATGCTAGTGAAAGGGAAAGATACTCTGAAATCCAAAAAGGCAATTCAGAAATTATATATGAGGCATCCTAAGTGCTATATAACACTTCCAAATTTAAAATAAGAATAGCTTCAAAAATGCCAGTCTGGCTCTTAGATTGGTATGGTTTGTGTTTACTCTTCAACTTGCTGCCTTTTTTCCTGTCTAAAAAGTGGAATCTTTCTACCTGATAATAATTCCACAGTCAAATATCTTGATGATATGGGGCTATGTTTATTTTATTCACCTGAGGTACTAGCATTCATTCTTGACTGTTACTGACCTGAACTCAAAATGTATGTCAATAAAATTTTAATTTAACTTCTTTGTGGTTTTCATGGATACATATATGCACAAACTATACAATTTATAATCACTTTTAAACCAATCTCTAAATCTCCATTATGAAAAATTTGAAACTGAGGATTTTATGAGCTAGTGTTCAATTAATAATGTTTTGAATGTGAAGTTTTATACAAACTGAACATTTAATTTTTTTAATATATATACCTTAAATTATGTGATATTGTTACATATATCACATTTTACTATTATCTTTTTTCCTTGTTCAAAACCTCACCTAATTAACTGATGTCAACATTTAGTAGTCAAATCTATTTCTTAAAAATTATTTGAGGTATATTTAGGGCTTGGGTTTGTTTAATTTTAAATGAGCTCAACACAGAGGGTCAAGTGAGAAGAGTTGTTCTTGAGACTGAATCAAATTTGCCATTTCAACACAAATAGATACTTGCAAACAGTTTTTTTCTTGTATTGGCACCATTTTGAATACTAATAGTGGATATTACCATACCAAAACAGTTATGCAAACTGGAATTACTAGACTATATTCTCATATTGGTTGAAAAAGTAAAAGGTAATTCCATTATCCTGCAAGACTTGGACAAAAGGAAGAATTGGAAAAAAACAAAACTTTTTAAACTTCACCAAGGACAAAGACCAAATCCTGCCTAGGGGGAAGAAAACTCCTGCAACAACATCTAGGGACAGCATCAAGGGAACGGCTCAGCAAGGAAGGCTCTGGAGTGGTGATCTTGCTCTGAGCCCTTGGGAAGCCCAGCACCAAAGGCAGCCTCTGTGACTCTCTGGAAAGGAGAAGATCTCTTCCAATCTGAATCTTTCTCTGTATTTTTCTATGATCCTATGATTAAATACTATTTCCCTGGCCTTATCCCATAATATTAAAGTGAGACGTCTGAAGGATCACTGTTTCCTATGGAGTCCAACAAACACCAGATCATTACAATCGCATTTAAATGTCCTTTATCAAAATCTTTGAGGATGAAACACACACATTTCACAGAATTTAAAGGCTAAAACCATACTGAAGTTTTAATATCTGAGTCACATAGCCTCATTTTATGATGAGTGACGTGACAAGTATTTAAATCCCATCTTTCTTTACTGGAAACTAAAAGCTAATCCAAAAGATTTCACAGCAATAAGAGAAGAAAAAAAGTAATATTTGTATGTCCACAGGCCAAACAATTCAAAGTTATTAGTTCTACTCAGGAGACATATAAGTATTTTAAGCTCCATGAAAACTTCACGGTAAAGATAAATCATGTTTCACATTCGAAAAGGAAATGTGCTCTTACTTAAAGGCTCACAATAGTACTTTTCACCCTTTTTTCTGAAAATAAAAAAGAGGTAAAACCATATTCATTCACACTTTCACTTACACTGTTTGCAGACCTTAAATAAAATCAGAAGAAACTTTAAAAAAAAATCAAACCACACATACTTCAGGAGATATTCTTAAAATGGTGTGCACCACAGTTGCAGGAATACTTACTTTCATGCAGTTTGATGCAAGCCATGAAAACACTTAAAATAAGCAGCATTTATTTTAGTCAACTGCCACAGAAGTCAATATAACATTTGTTTCAGAACAGTCATTAGATCAACACTGACACTTTAAAATATTGCAATGATTATTGTTGGATAGCTGAAAGAAAACTGGCATTTTTCTTAGGCTTTTCAAAGCTAGCTTAGAACCTAATAGTTTAAGATTAATATATGCTGAACTACCTTTCTACTGAGTTATCAGCTGAAAGTTGTCTATAGTTTTTGCCCTTTTGGTCATAGCAGTGAATAAGATGCTAAAATCCAGATGAATTTGTTAAACTCAGTTCCCTTAATCCAATAGATATTTTAATATGCAATTGCTTTTGAAATTTATTTTTAAAATGAGCTACTAAAAATCCCTTCTAATATTTTTCTTCCACATGTCAAGAAATCAAGATAAAAGTGAAAACAAGCTTTAGTAAACCTAAGGGATCCAGATTTTTAAGGACAGAAATATTATGAAAGAAAAGTTGTGAAAAACTCAAACTTGCCCTTGTATTAATGCTTGTTTGTTGAGAGTGCTTTACTCAAGCGCTGCATTTGCACATATTTGGACAGAAGAACTCTGTTAGCATGTCAGATATTAGCATTTAACCCATGATCACTTACTCCTCCTTATTCATCAGAAGAGTAGTGGGAAATAAGATTGAGATAATTGTTGCATCATTATTATTAAACATTTTCTCAGCAGTTCATAGAATCTTCCTTATGTGCTTTGAATATCCCCAGATTCTATCTTCTGGAGCTGCACTCCAGAAAGTCCACAGGTGAATTGAGTTTGGGTATTTTGATACCACATTTCTCAATCAAAGTCTCCATTGACAAAATTCATACCCAAAATGTAGGGTTGGTTTTATTCTGGTCAGAATCAACTTTAAAAGAGCAACAGCATATTTGTGGCATAGAGTGGTGTTAATAGCAAGAAAATATGAAAAAAAGACACTAAATTATCAGGAATGAAAAGGACTACAGCTGTTTAACACATAACCCAGTAGAGATATTTATGTGGCTTTACAGGGTCCTATTTTTTTTAGATAGCTACATTCTCTAAGTTGTGTAAACAGGATACACAGGAGGCAGCAAAGAACATCAAACATCACATTTGGCCTCCCACATACATGAAAGACAGTTCTCACGGGAAGTACTCTTTCACAGTCTTTGTATCTAAGTGCTCTCAAAAACAGAAAAATAGGATATCCTACTGAAAATATTTTTGCTGTGAATACCTCGAAAAACAAATTCTATGATAAAACCAATTTTTTTTCCAAAGCTATTATCAGAAACCGTATTTTTAACACTTCTAAATTATTTTTATTTTCAGAGAAGACAGAGAATTCAGCTCTGCATATGGAGTATGAAGGGAGGGCAATGACAGAAAAATGCCAAACTTGAAAATATACACTATGTCTTCAGGATTTTATCCAGCTAACATTACAACTGTTACTCTAAGTTAGACTCTTGGGCTCATAACCTCTTCCTCTGGGAAGTCTGATTTCCTCATGTATTAAATCATTTCTCCCACATTCTTATCCCATTATATAGAGTTATCCAAACCATTCTTCCCATAACCAGCACTATAATATAGGCACAATCAGCCAAAATTTGCTTGAAATAAATTGGGGTGTTTTTTTCCATAATATGCACTTTCTATTTTTGTCAAGCATATTCATCATTTTTCTGTGATTCTTTTTTCCATCATGGACACAGGGGGGTGATTTATATTGAAATACAATAGGATGAAGGAACATAAGTTACTTTATATTTGAAATGCTGTGTATCTTTATAAGGTTATAAATGCCTATCTTATAGAGAAAATTAAAATCAAGTTGAATATTGTATTAGCAACTAAAAAAAGTTTATTAAAGCCATACAGCAATGAGAACTTCTTATGTTATGGAGCTGGAATCAAATTTTTCATTGGTAACAAAAAGTTTTCTGTGCATCATTTTCATGTTCCACAGAGTGGTCTGACCTAGTAGAATGCTATATTGCAACAAACAAACTCAGAAAAATATCAGTAAAAATTAAAAAACCTATAATGAAATGAAGCATCTGGATTAAAAGAAACATCTGCAATGTTATTTATTTTATTCCTTGACAAAAATAAAGCACTGCTGATTATTTTACAGACTGAATTTATATAAAAATCATTATGTTAACCTATAGAATTCATCCAGGTAACAAGACCACAATGTCTTTATCTGACCATTTGCCAAGAGAAAAGTACTCTCCTAGATTTGGGGTTTTCCTTTATGTTAACTCTTATTTATGTGTAATATTTCTTTGATAACCAGACTAAAATCATAATAGGAATATTATCTTTTCCTGCCTTCTGCTTACTCAGAAATGCTGTCTCTGAGCAATTACCTTCATATTATTAACATCTGATGTTTTCTACAGGGTCAAGACTATGAAAATAGTTGCATTTCTGTCTAGAGACATAATGGTCATGTGTTAGCTCTGATGTTTGCTAGTTCTAATGTTTACTCTTGATCACATAAAGCAAATATCCCACTGCTCTCTATCTCGTTTTCCAAGCCCCATGGACTCAAATTCTTTCTATTTCTACCACATAAATACATGTCTTTGTGTCCACAATGCAGGAAAAATATAAGGATTTGAGGGGAGAAGAGATATAATCACACTCATGCAAGTAACATGAAAACTAAAAGAAACTTGGATTTATACTATGAGCTTCCTCTTCTTATGACTTTTTGTTTTGTCATAACATTGCTTTCTTTCCTTTTGAAATTGAGTTATTCCAAATGAATCATCTAGTGGCAGTCACTCATTATTTGTCTTCAGATTTCTGGGGCCGGTTAAAATCTGAATCCCTAAGTGACTGAGCTTCTAAGGCACAACTGGGATTCATAAGAAGCCTGGGAAGCAGCATTATTGACTGGTCTCCAGCAGGACTTTGTGCAGTTGATCACATTGAGAACTTCTGCCATTTCCACATTCTTTGTCAGCAGGTCAATTCCCTTTCATTTCTATTTCCATTCAATGAGGCTCTTATGTCCTCTGTTCTCCTCTCTTCTTCCTTTTGCTGCTGATAACACCAGTAGGAGATCCTTTTTATTTCTCTACCATCATGTCTAACAGATTCAAATATAAAAATATTTGCATGGTGATAAACTTCTTACAATATTGTATATTCTAAATGACACGTGTATCTTTTTATTTCAGTGGAACATAATGAAAAATCAAAAAAATCACAAGATCTGGAAACAGCAAGTAGTATTCATGGCAACCAAAAGATCTTTTCTCATAGGCAATCTTGCTATTTCCCTTGCAAGCACTATTCAGACAGAAATGATTTCTATATGTGTTAATGAGCAATGTCAGAGAAGGGAACAAAGTCTGAATGCATTCTGGCTAAGATATTTGGTGATAGTTGCCAGCACATTCACAGCCAGGCATGCAAGGATATGACCTGGTATCTCCTCAACCAGCAGTGTACTCTGAACACCAGACCGGCTTTAAGATGCTTCAACACAGAGAGAAGCCCTATTCCTTTCTCTCTTCTTTCTCAGTATAATCTTTCCCACCTAAATACCATCCTACTGGAACCACCTTACAGGCCCAGCACTTCCAGCACATGGGCCTGAGTTGCTTGGATGGTGTGAATGGGACACCTGTCTTCCCCCTACATCCATCTGTGGGGTACAGTTCCCTAAGGAAGTAGGACTCTTGATCCAGGAAAAGAAGCAGTTAGTTGTTGTGCTGATGGAGAGGTTTCCCCAGGAGCCTGGAGAGATTTCTGAAAGACCATAGTACTCATGGTCATACACTCATGCACTCCCTCACTACAGGAATACTTCTGAAGAAGGCACTCCAGAGAGAAGCACAGCAAGATGGTAAGACCTCAGCATTCTAGGCAAGTTATCACATCTGTCCACCTTTGGCTCTGGCTGGGCAACAGAAAAGCATTGCATAACACATCTGCTGGGTTGCATCTGCTACCTTCTTAAAAAGAGAAGAGGAACCTCGAACCACGCCAAGTGTCGCTGCGCAAAGACACACAGAGGTCATGAGCTCATAAAGCCTCTTACAGAGCCAGGAACCTGCTCCTTGCCTTTTTATCTCCCTGCACAGAGAGTATCATGGTTCCTCCCGCCATGAGGAACGCGCAGCTTCCACAGAATCTTGCCCTCTGTTGTATCAAGGTGCTCTCACCAGACATGCTTATCAAACCTCTCTGGAATTCCTCTTACAGACCACTGTGTCAAAACATGGTTTTAAAAAAAGTTGCTTCTGGCAAAGCCCCACCTTAAACATCTTAGCCTGCAGCTAGGAAGGAAATATATTGAAAATAGAGTACCCTTCTATATGTATTAGGCACCACTTGAGATAGACATGGCATGGATTTCCTGTACAGAGACACTTGGGAAGGACAGAGCACCAACTCAGACTGATATAAAGACATCTTAAAAAAAGTCAGGCAGCAGAGAGTCTTCATCTCCCCACACAAGGCATCTATGATTTTTTTCTGGTGACTCGAAGGGGTTTGGAAGATGAGAGGGCAAAATTCTGTCTCTACTGGGAGAAGCACTGCAGAAGACCCCTCAATGGGGATGTGAAACCTATTGAGTCATGCTGGGCAAAGAGGGAAGAAATGCAGCAAATTCACTTTATACTTGAGACAACCTTCATAAATAAAAGTAATCAAAATCCTCAAGGGATATACAAAACACCTCTTGATCTCAGGAGAAGCCTTAAAATATATTCAATTTGTGAACATTTGACTGAAATATTTTCCTAACACAAATTGTGAAGAAGCTCATGATCTGCCTGCTCAGTGATTAAAAGGCAGCCAGAAAAAGCCGGCTTTTATGTTCTTTCTGCTAATTAATATCCACTGCTATCTCCTTGAGACTACTATGGATTCTGTTCTCACATCTATGTTCAAGGTGGCTGCAGACTTTCCCAGTAAATGCTTCCACCAAAAGCACATGTATTGAAGGCATTTTCATAACATCTGTCTACTGTCTTCAGTCTTACCAAAGAATGCATTCCAGTAAACACTGCTGAAGAGATTAGCCAGGCTTTACATATTTGCTTTCTTAGTCGGACTCACAGAAGTTTTAAGAACATTTGATTACAAAATCTACATAGAGGACACACTGTTAATGCTACATACAAGTTAAATCCCTATATGCCAAGGTCAAAATCTGTGAAAAATGAACAGTGCAATCCACAAGCCCATTATTACTGCATCACCATTTCTTTGTGCAAGGGACTTCCAGGAAATCTGTTAGCTATTACTGTGTACTACATAAGACTGTTCTGCAGTCTCAAAGATCCTGACAACCAAGATCTTGATCTGATAGGCATCTGTCTTTCTAAAACATGTCAGCACAAGACTATGGGTGAAGACCTAAATTGTTATATGAGTAGCACATCCTCATAGCTTGAATTTTAGCAACAGCACCTTTCCTTTTAGGGTTATCATTAGCTTGGCTCCAGAAAGTCCTGTATGATTAATCGCATTAATAACACAGGTTTGAGGGCTTTGAGGTAAATAGTTTAGAAGAAAGTTGATAGAGCTGAGAAACTATAATAAACAATGTAAAGAAAGTAAAGATAAAAAATAAACTGGTGTGAGCTTAACAGTATCCTTTGCCCTAAACATGCAGAAAAAAGAATCAAGGAATTATTTTAGCGAAATCAACTACACTTTAAACTTGAACTTTGTGTTTCGTCCTTTGTGTTTGCCAGTTTCCACTTACATCTTTCAACCACAGTCTCAAAAACATTTAATATTTAGAAAAATATTAAATTGTTGCATGCATTAAGTACACCTTGTCCCTTAAAATCCTGCTGATAAATGTCCTGCAAAGAAAACTCCACTATTAAATAATCTATTAATTATTATTAAACAATTATGAAGCAACAACTTGAGTTATTGCTGACTGCTCATCACCCATTCATTCATAGTTGCTAAGCAGCTGGTCAAAAGAAGTAATTACTTTCAAGTAGATAGTTTACTTGTGGGACCATGCAGTAAAAATCAACTCAGCCTAAATTAGGCATTCCAGTTTCTCCTGATGATAGAACACCCATGAAATTGTGCAGATGAGAAACTGGGTTTAAAACTGCATTTTACAACAAAGCAACAATTTACAATTACTACAAAGCTGAAAATGGAGGGTTATCAAAGCAGGAATTTCAGAGGCTTTGTTTCTCCTAGAGTTCCACTGTGCTCCCACCAGCTTCATGAATTCTATCAACATTATAAAATAAAGTGATCTGCCTTCCACCTGCATTTCAGTTGCGAAAACCAAATTAGGAAAACCAGTCTATTTTATAAACCCTTTCTCTAGATTTTTTCGCCTTAGAAAATCTGTTGTTTGCCTAGAGAGAGAAAATAAAAAATCAGATTTAATGTAAGAAGTTTAAAACTGTACCTGAAGAACTCCATGAAAGAGAAGCCATAACCGTGCTGTTCAGCAATTCCAGCACAAACAACATTTGCAGATGCTCCAATTAATGTTCCATTACCTGCAGTTCAGAAAACAAAGACCAGTTTATAGTTGTGCTCTCTTTCTTACTCTTCCTCTGTTAACTCTGTATGAATGTCCTAAGATGTACTCATTACAAATGAGAAATCAATTTCTGCCGTATAGGTTTGGAAAGAAACATACAGTTAATACCTCCACATTCTATAAATAGCTTCATGTTTTGAAATATAAGCCTCATATTATTCCCTGGTTCTACTTAGGTCAGAAAAATAGGGAAGGAACATAGCACCAAGTGAAAATAACACCAGAGACTTGCATTTAGATAAACCTGTTGATTTTTAGTTCTATTTGACTAGAAGGTCCCACCAGATGAGGTGAAAAAATTAAATAGTTTGAGAATGCTAAGAAAAATGGATGCCTTTTTTCCTAATGCCAACTTGATATTTACAATGTAGTGTTTCCTTTATTAATAAATTTATTAATTTGTAAGATGCACTTGGGGGTTTTTAATAGAAATTTAAAACACAGTAAGTGTGACAATGGATGGGAATGGATCTGTTTCATACCTCCCTCCTAAGGAAAAAGGATCTCAGATTTTGTTTACTTAATTATAATGGTTCTTCAATAAATAAGGAAACATAATCTCATTCTGTGAACTTCAACAAATTAACTTTTACAAGCCCCCACAGGAGAGGAACACAACAAAGAAAAATAATTTGCCACATTTATAATGAACATCTATCCTCACTTCTCTTCTCCTAAGCCTTTTTCCAGAAATTAATTTATTTCTCCATTTTCTCTAACAATCTTTTAACAATGTGGCAGTGTAAAGAAGTCAGGTATTCAGAGCTCAGAAAGACTGACCCATTTCCTATATCATTCCCATGAGTCATACCTCAGACTTATACATGATGCATACTTGACTTCCACAAAGCAGATGGCTTCTGCAAATGTTTCTGATCTAAGGCATGACTCAGGAAGCGACAGTGACTCCTACATGCTCTTCTTTAACTGAAGTTTTGAACAAAGGAGGTAACAATCTAAGAGAATTTTTTTCATATACTTTGGTAAGTCATCTCTTTTACCATGTAGTTACTCTTCTTACTTTGGTTCTGTTAAAGATTTTAGCTTCATAGAAACTCTTCTGGTCTGACTTTGAGAGAAACAGATCATAATATAATTAATGCTCCAGTTAATTGTTTTGATTCAGTAAATGTTTTGGGCCACCCAGAGATCAGTGTACCAAAAATTATCTCAGAGTAAAGACAGAAGAATTGTTCTCCCAAAGTATTCACACATGGTGCTATTATGACCTTCTGCACCTGAAAGTTCACACAAAATTAGCAAATGTATAAAAATATTCTTTAAAAATCATATAACTCTTAAATTTTTTTAAAAAACATAATTTCTAAAATTCAGATGTTTTTGGCTGGTCATTGTAGTAACAGAGCAACAACTTCGAGGAAAAACCAAACCCCAAAAGTCACTCAGGACTTCTTTATTATTATTTTCAGTTGATTCCATGGAAGCCCAAGCTTTCCAATAAAAAGCCCTCGTATAACAAAAAGTTTTCTAGTTGAGTCTAAAGAAAATGGATGATTCTTATTTATTCCAGGATAGTCAATTATTATCAGCACACATTAGGCAGCAAACAGATTTTCCTCTTGGAGTAGAGATCTGAACAAAGGTATCTATTGTCTCAGGTGAGTAGCCTAAACCACACCTATTAAGAACAATAGACTGGTTTAATTTCTCATCAGCAGCCTCAAACAGCTCTTGAGCAGATGCCACTATAGAATAAGAAAGACACAGAAATCTTGGAGATTTCTAGAAATGAGAAAAGCATTCCACTCCCACTCCCTCTAGACCCAAATAGATATTTTATTTTCTATATTTAATTCTCCCTTTATGGCTTTTTAATTCCCTTTCTTTCTGCTCTCCTAGGAGCTATGCTATGTGACTTGCTTCCTACTTACTGTTTTTAAGGCTTTGACATTGCAAAAGAGCTGGATCTCAGTGCAGAGATCCTGCCTGTCTCTGAGGAGTTCTGCTGATGTTGCTGAAACTACACATCAATACAAGGGTGTATCCTTATTGATCATAAAACTATTGTGATCACCCTTGTGAGATACCAAGAATTATTTGTAACCTTAACTTCTTTTCATACACAGAAACCACCGCTGCACGTTCTTTAGGTGTGGAGAAAAAAGAATTAATATCATAAGAGGAATAGAAACCTTAAAAGACAGTGCCTAGCACTGGTTACTAGGAACATCATAGCTCGTTTCCCTTGCCCTCTCTCTCTTTGCTTCAAAGTATATCCTAATTACTTTAATGCACGTTTAAAAATACAAAACTGAACTTGGAACAGCAGCTTTGCTGTTAGGTACTGCCATGAGAAAGCCAAGACACAAGGCATGCAGCTTAATGTGAAAACAGAACAAACGAATACAGCTGATATAATTAGAGGAGTCAGGAAGGAACACTTCAGGAATTTTCAGTTCCAAACTAATCACTAGTCTACAGCTTCCAAGTATTTCATAAGAGATTTCTGCTCTATGTGCAGCACAGCCAGTCATCACTCGCAGAATAATGTTACTGCAGACAAAGGATATATCTCTAGCTTAAAATTAAAGAAATGAGACTGAAGCTGCACTTATCCCATGGCTCTGGGTAGATACAGTCGAGATCTCCAAACAGCATGAGCTCTCCTATACTGCATGGGCTATAGTAATGCCTTCACATAATGAAGTATTGTGAAAAGAGTTTCTTCTTCAGCAGTGAATTGATTTCCCCAAGTAGATTTCATTTGAAAAGAAATTGTCACCTTAAATGTTATCTGTGAGGAGCAGCATTACTTTTTCATTTGTTTGGAGTGTGTGTGCAGTTTAATTAGGCACTGGCTCAGCAGGCTTCAAAGAACTGCACCCAAAAACAGAGGAAAACTTTTGTTTCATGTCCCAGGAACATCTGAGTTAAACAGGAGCATCTGTTTAACTCAGGTTTAACTCAGCAGTGAAAGAGCAACACCATGATCCTCTCAATCATGGAAAAACCAAGACTAGGTTAATGTACACAGTAACCTATACATTAAATTCATTCTAATGGATGCAAATTAATAGACATTTTTTAGGATTTCACCCAGTCTTGACTTCATCTTCACATCATCTGCAATCTCAAGAACAATTCAGCTTGAAAAGGCTCCTGCTTGCTTGTTTGTATGTTCAAAACAAAATAACACATGGGTCAACTGTGTCAACACGCTGCAATAAGCAATCTGTTTTGAGGACTCCTATTGTAACTTTGTTGATGACTCCTACTTACCCTTTATCACAAGGCAGATGGTTACTGTGAAACTGGATTCACTACAATGAATTGTTATATTTCTACTGTCAATAGTATGTGATATCTATGAAGTAATACATTTCATCCTGAATATCTGTTCCTTCTTTTATTCTTGACATACTGCATGTACTGTTGTCAATATTAACTATGCTTAATAGTTCATAAGCATGAAATCAAGAGAGAACTTTTTCTTAATGAAAAAAAAATAGTAATTCTAATTGCTGTTTACGCTACACAGAAGAAAACCATGGAGGAATCCTCACAGATCCTACTCCTTTTTCCATGGAGCTGCCATAGCTTTGCACAGTCATTTCAGAAACAAAGTAGAAGGTCTTCTAACTGCTAGAAAAGGTGATTCAAGTGTTTCTTTCTGATATTTCTCAAGGCAAATAACTTTGAATGTCTTTAGGGAACGCGAAATCAACCCCAAGTGTAAAACAGTATTTAAGAGTTTTAGTTAAACATAAGTCTATTGAGAAATATCCAAGCCTCACACATCAAAATGCACGTTTTCATTCCCAGCTAACTTAGAGCTACAAGCAGGAGGATGTTGACAAGGTTTGGTAAGCCTGATTTGATGCCTGTACTATCCATCAGCCCTGCTTCTTCCAGCCGTCTTCTTCCATTGGTACCTACTTCTCTGCAACCCAGCACTCAGCTGTTGGCCTTCACCGCATGGCTCCTTCAGAGATTGCCAAATCTGAACCCAGACCTTGCACACCACACACAATACACCCCTCATGGGCCACTCTTCCTCAGTAAAGAGAGTTTGCCCAAGTCACTATAACCTGCAACGCACTGAAAATGAATGCTGGGAGAGCCGATTAGGCTTACTGAAAGAAGGGGCTGGGAAATCAGATTAGAATCACAGCAAGAAAAAGGAGAGACTTTGAATCAATAATGTACATCCTCTGACTTCAAGCCTCGTCCCTCAGCTATTGATTTTTACTTGTCAGCAGCACATCTATTATATCTAAATGCTGTTAGTTCTCAGGAGTCCCTTTGGTATTGCCCCCTCAAGAGCAAGCCTAGCCCTTTTCTTTGCTGCATTTATATGTTTGCTTGGAGAATCACCTCAAAGTGCTTGGCAGGATTAGTGTTTATTACTCAAAGCACTGAGAAATCAAAGGAAAGGGATTATCACTAATAAAGCTGTTTGGCCTAGCATGAGCAGGCATCATAACAGTAGCTTCCTCGAATATAAGGGAGAAAATACCTTGGGTAACAGCCAAGTGGATGGCTAACAGAAAGGTTTGTTTTGCTGTGAGAATTACAGGCCATTTCTCTTCCACATGCCCTGATAGTGGAGAACAAGCTACACCTGTGCTTAACCAAGATGCCTTCTGCATTTTCTCTCTCCTGTATCTATGGACAGCTAATGCAGAAGTAAAAAGACTACCCTATTTTCATCCCAATACAAGCTCTGAGAACAGCTTTTCCCCAGCCTTTAACAAGCATCTGTGACAGGACCAGTTTTATGCAAGACAGCTGTTCTGCTTTGTCCAGACAAGGATTTTCTTTCTGAAACAAGGATTTTTCCACAGTCATAAATAATTTTAGGGTGAGGATTCTCAGCCCTGCTTTTTTTTTTTTGCTGAAATGAACCATTCCATTACAGTATCAAAGCAAACCTTGCTGAAGGAAGCCAGCTCCTTGCTTCCAATGCATTTTTAAAAGAAAATCCTGTGCAGTCTCCCATATAATTTACATTGTAATATAGAGGTGGACTGATGTGCCTGGCTTCCTTTCCACAGCATATTCTCTACTTAAAGCTCAGGTTGAGCAAATGTAACAAATCTGTCGGTCAAAATGAACACTGACCAGTTCTGGTTTTTATTAGCCTTATGGAAGATAGCCTTCAGAAATTTTCAGTTTCACACTAAAGTAATCCAGATTTGCCTCATTAAAAAAGCCCCCATATTTATATTCATCTGTTCAATGTCCACAAGCCTTGAATATCTTCTAATAATGGCCAAGACTTGAATAACATAATATTTTTTATGTTTAAAAATTAATAGGCCAGATAATCAAACTTCGTCATCAATGAAGAAGAGAATCAAGGCCAATTGAACAGCAGCAGTCGTCCCTAAAAGGAACATCAAGTCGCAGGAATGCATGAATTTATTTAATATTGTTATTTGTGATAAAATGCAGTCTTATGATACCAACATTTTTTATTTTACTGATTGAAAACATTTTGAATGGTATAATTCTACATAAATGATTAAAAATTGACATTCTAGAGGGAAAGGGAAAGAACATGAATGAAAGTTTTGAGTTCAATTATCAAAAAGTTCATTGAACTGCAGTCAACCCAATTATTTCAATCAGGTGAAATTTACCACTTTTTCTCACCACTACAACACCACCAGTAGGACAGTTGTATAAGAATTACACTAGCGAATTCTCACTGTTTCCTTTTTTCCATGAGAGGAAAAGGTGAAATTTAAATTGGTCATTTTTCTACCAGAAGTGTGAAATAAATAAGGTGAGTGCTGAATATCCTGCATTTGTTAATTTAGTGACCTAAAGAAACCCATAAACTTCTATGAAATCCAGACATCTGTAAAAAATACATAAAACCTGAGGTAACCACTAAAGTCACTTTTCTCTTCAGAGACAACCTACTCAGTGCAAGTTTAAAAAATACTATTAAAATGATGGATAGTGCCAGAAGTCTGACATACCATTCCCCTATGCCCTGAGTATTCAAGTAGCTTTCACTTAATGCTTTCAATACTGCACATATTTCATATTTTTAATGCTGCACAAATTTAATCTCTACTTTTTAGATTCAAGGACTAAAACTGTATCTCAGTTTCACAGCTCTGCCACAGGTCGTGTTAATGGGGACTAAATATTGAAAAACTGTTTCATACACAGAAACCTGGCATAAAAGTACATTATTCAACTTCATATAATATATTTTGAAGATAACTGTTCCTAATAGATTTATCAATATCTATATAAATAATATCTCAAGCAGGATTATAACTTTCCTTAGTGTCACACAGAGTGTCTGATTTGTCAATACAAATCAATATGAATATTGCAAGATTTTTTCCTCCTCAAGGGGCAGAAGAAGGGACATTGCCTGGAAAGTGTCTGCAGAGGAAGTAGATTATCCAGTATTATATCCTGCACTTAAGTATTTTGGGTCTTTCTGTAGCTTCCCTGCCTTGTTCTCTCTGATAGTCCAAGTGCTACCTTCTAACTGAGTATACCTCTTCTACTGACAGCTATTTAAAGTCTGTATTCTCATGCTGCAGCAACTCACTAATACAACATGATCAGTCTGCCTATTCCATATAATTCTGAAAACAGAAGTGGCTAATGCTTTTGTAAAGAACCTTCTGTAGTTTATGATAAAGAAATGACAAAGTAAAGAAAATTAAACGCATCTTCACATATACTTTGTTGGAGCCCCAATGCTGTGTCTGATAGTTATCCTCTCTCTAATTTGCAGAACTTTATAGCTTGCAGTTATTTTACACACAGATTGAAAACCATTAATAGAAGAATTTCAAAGTTATCAGTAATGCTAGCATTATAATCAAGTGATTTTGGTGATTGGAATAAATTTATTTTCTAAATCAGTATTACATATTACACATAGCAGTCTTATTTCCAATTTAAAATCTAAGACTTACCATCCAAACTATAAATCCTCATCAGTGCAGCTGAAACAACATCCTTTACCCCATGAGCTTCATATTTCACCCTTAATGACATGCATACATCTACATATGCATGCCTGCCAAGGTAAATCTTTCCAAGCTTAGAAAACTATCTTTGCTGAAAAAAATATACTAGTTTCAATATGGGGGTTATTTTCCATATTAACTCAGTATCTTAAAACCAAACTGGTCTCTGATATTGCCTTCATACAGACTAAAATATGTCTGTCAAATGGACTTAGTTTTGCCTGGTTTTACTTTTTAGGCTCAAAATTTTCTTCTGCATGTGTTCCACACCCCAGAGAACAATCTTTGGCAATCTTAGAGAGTATCCTTTACTTGCAGGGAGTCTGGAAACAAGCCTGGGTCTCACACCAAGGACTTTCCAGCACTGCTGGCCTTTAAGAACTTCACACAGAAAAAGCATGACGATAACACTTGAGCTTGAATGCCATGAAAGAGCTAAGGAAAACAGCAACTGGATTTTTATAGAAGGTTACAGATTCTGGCTGTTACAGAAAACAGTTTGGGCTCTCAGGTATTAATTGGTGAAACGAGTCCTCATGCTTATATCCAATGTTTTTCACACTACAACAAGATCCAAAAACTTTCAGGTAACATCTGAATGAGCTCTTCATTGAGAACAAGAAAAGAGTACTACCATTTAATGGACAGCAGCCACTATTGTGTTAGTTTCCATCACTGCAAACATCATAGAAAAAATGCAAAGTACATTTAGAAATCAAGTTGGATATTTTAGGAAGACACATAAAAACATGCTTCTAGATATGTTCAATTTAAAGGTATACTGCTGCTAAAGACTGCCCTGGGGTCCTTAAATAAAAACTGTGAGATATTTCCTAAATTTCCCTATTTTATTTGCCTGCCTTTCAATGGTCAAGAGCAGCAATATCATTTACCTTTTGAAAGCTTGCTCTTATTCCCTACAATACCACCCTTTGATTTGGATTGAGTTTTATATTGATAAAAAAATATTTATCTGAATCTGGACTGTCTTGCCTTATAAAACATAGAACTGAGCCCCAGAATTTCTTGTCATTAAAAGACTCTTTTAGAACCAATAGGATCTTTCAATCCCTATTTCATGTCCCAGTTAAAATCAATCTGAAGTAGGTATATTGTTTCTACCAAAAAACTTCCATACAGTTTCAATTACCCATTTTATACAACAATGAAGTTCAAAACTGAAGCTGAATAGTGTCCTCCTAAATAACAGCTATATTTTTACACCAGGCATTCAGTTTTTGTTTGACTGTTTTAATCTTTCAAATTGAAAAGCATTATACAAATTTGATCTATTGTAACTATAAAAGATCAGTAAAGTAGCTACAGTTTTTCATAATGTTAATTATCATATCTTTATTACATTTTATGCTTTCTAAAAGATATAACTTTTCCTCATATTGCAGAGAAGGAGGGTTGGTTTATGAATATAAACAATATTTTTAGCTTTCTACCTTCAGTGTGTTTGAAGCTTTAAACCTAATTTAGGATTTTATTGAGCAGAATTGGCAGGAATAATAAAGCAGTGATACTCCACTGTGCAAGGCCCCATCTGCACTAGGGACCTAAGGAGGGCTGCTGAGAGGCAGAATAGCTACAGCACTGGACTATTGAGAGAAACCCCACTGTTTTGCTACACTGTGGGAAAGCTGTAATAGCTGCAATTAGCACAATGTCCTGTGGATAATGAATTTTATTCGCATCCGGGTTTTGACCCTGTAAGACTAGAAGAAAAGTGCCAGCAATCCTCTCTTCCCTCTTGTCTTGACATAGAGTCTACAACAGAGTTGTGTGGCCAGATTAGCACAACTGAATACATCCTAGAAACTACCTACTTCTGCAGAATTGTAACAGTAATGACTTTCAGGTGTCGCCCTTCAGGAAAATATATGGAGAAGGAAAATAGTGCAAAACTATGCATTGTAAAAAATATCCCCTCTGGACCACATTAATAGTCACTGCAGCAGAGTTTTTGCACTTTTCTATGCTAGCAACTGAGATCTCAGAATGTAGGAACTTCCAAAAATTAATTTGATATTTTTCTTTTTTTTTAAAGGATAGTGTTTATAAATCATGAAAAAAAAGAGAGAAAGAGATAAAATGGCAACTAAATACCAGTTCATTAAATGTCAAATGTAGAAAAACCCCTCAAATAATATCTTAGCTATAGCCTCTCAGCTCAGTAAATAGTCTAGTTCTACACAATTGAACAATCTTAACAGGTGAATTTCTGACTGTACATTTACTCAATTTAAGTTGAATCCTTATTTTATGCTCTTTTAAAAGTCATGAACCAAAATAAAAAGTGCAATTAAAGTTCCTCTTGTTCTGAAATTGCTGTAGCTAGCAACCTTCATTTGCTCTCCAGAATTTCAGGGCAGCGTTCCCTAGATACTATTGGAAAGTCTACATAAAACTCAGTCTCCAGAGTGTTATAATTCCATCAAGTACTAGAATACAAAACATTAACGAATGCACCTTTAGCCACTGCCCTCTCATGCAAAGGTAATACAAGATAAAGATTCATCAAAACATCTCAGATGTTTCTTCTCTTTTTACTTCCTTTAGTATGTTTTATATTTCCTGTTTTCTTTCCCTTTATGATTAACATGAAATTGAAATACTGGTAGATCATGAATAAGAAAACTCCATGAACAGCACAATTTTTCCAGATACTTAGCCTGGCCACTAACACCCAGAAAGATGTGAATTAATAGGGTTGTTCAGCATCCAGAAGATCTGACTAATCAAAATCCCCAAAAGCCTGAATTCATTTCACCTGTCTCTGGGAACCCTTCTCAGTCACTGGAGGGGCTCCAATGTGCTATGCAGAGATCATCTGGCAATTTCAGTGGATGAATAAACACCTTGGTCATACCACTATCTCCATCACCAAATATAGAGGCTAGGGCAGCCAGACTCCTAACTCATTACTCTAAGTTCTTAAAGATACCTGGGAAAAATATAGATCTAAATTTCCAGAACCAGATCCCCTGGAAAATTACCATGTTTATTTCTTAACTGTGTGACTTGACCTGAACAAGAAAATTTCTGCCAAAAAGAACAGGCCAACTATGAGAAATATCCAAAGAATTAAAATTTTTGACTCTCTCACCAGGAACTCTTCATGGCCATCTCTGTCCTTGGCTTTCTTGATTAAGAGACAAGATTTTTCATCCCTTCTCACCCTCAGAGACACATTTCACGGAACAAGGAGCATCTATGTGATATTCCTTTACTCCTTTTGTCTGAGCACCAGGCCATGAAAGACAGAAATTTAGCTGCAGCTCTCTTTTGGGAGACAATGACAACAACACGGCAGTTATACCATCAAAGGTCTTTTCATCTTATTTGAGACTGACTCCATCCTTCTTTCATTTCCAGGACAACAGCTAAAGCAATGAAGGAAAATTACTGCCTTTTCTCATCCTATCATCTTCCAAATATGTAGCTGCCTGTGCACTTTGTGGCAATAGGAAAAAAGTAATTGCAACCACTGCAGAATTTTTAGGAGAAAATGGATGGCCTTTTCAAGACAGGCACAAATGCTGATGCTCCCTTTACAGGCACATTAGCAGTGTTTATCCTGAACTACAGAAAGGTTATCAAATTACCAGAAATGAAGTTCTGCATTATGTAGTAAACAGCTAACCCTAAAATATGTAGTTGTAATGTACTATTTCATAAGGCTCTTTTACAAAATATCTTGTTTGTCAAGTTCCCTTGGTTGCATAGGCAGCGATAAGATCCAATCTTTTGCCTTTAGCTCAAGACAATAATGATATCATTGTCATCTACCCCTTCTGCAACTGCATTAGCCTACCTTGAGGATTCCTTCACACAATTCAGGGATGATGGGAATTCTCTTTTGGGAATAATCTTTGAGGACCATCAAGACTTCTTTTTTTAAGAAAGAAAAGCCCCTTTTCCCCAGCTTTTCAAGGCTGAATCTTTTAAAGCTAAAGCTTTCACACACTTCTCATTCTTCAACAATAAGCTGCTGTTCGTTAGATTTCATCAATGGAAAATCAGAAGCATATTAAATTTCAGCCTAACACTCCTTGGAGGATGTTTGCCAGTATAACTCAGCAATGCTCAGCTTTATCCTAATAGAGAACAGCCAGAAAAGTATAAGCTTTTGCTAATAATGATCTAACCTTTTATCCAAATGTTTGTGTGGAGCATATCTGGACACAAATTCCACTTCTGTGGATCTCTAATCTCTTTAATTCAAATCATTCTTATGGTACTGTTTACATTTTTACTTTTGTCTCATACTGCATACACACAGAAGTCTCTCAAAATCCAGGCAACAGCCCTTCAACAAATCAAATTAAAGGAATTTGGGTTAAGATGATAACTAATAGTTTAGGAAAATCAGCTGAAACTGGTAAGAGCTTCAAGGCTGATAAAGCACATCCCACTCAGAATATGTCAGCGTAACTTTATATTCCTTATGCTCTTTTTATAAATATGAAAATTTAATGAAATGAGTGTATGTTTAGTGATCAACAAATTCACAGAAGCATAGTGTCATTTAGGTGAAAAAGACCTCTGTGAACTCTGAGTCCTATAAAAAGGTGAAGTACTATACTTTTATGGCTAACAGCTATATGAAGATATGCTGTTTATTCCACTGATTTTAGAGAGAAACAGATTAAAATCACAATATAATGATGAGTAACAATGAGCACAAAGAGCTATTCCTCAAATGAATAACTGGTGTGAATTTTTTCTGTCTTTGGGACATGCTCTTAAAATTCAATCTATATATTACATCCCTATAATAATTGTTAGGTATTAAGGTCACTTGTACTAGCAATCACTTAGCTGAATAAACAAACCTAAAATTGTATTGCACAGAAAACTGGATTTAGTGGAGTCATAGGAACTGTTTGGAGGGGCATGGAGGGGAAGAAGGGGTGGAACTAGGGTGGAACAACATTTATTAATTTTAACTTCACATATCTTAACTACCTAAATATTTAGGGATCAAAACACAGCCAATACAATGTAATTAGCATTAAAATTCTAAGACCTAATAAAATAATATTAACTTTATTTCTTATTTAAAACTTACACATTACAATGGTACTTAATGGACTTGCCATATGGAAAAGTTGTACTGTAACATCTTCACAAACCATTTCCAAAATGTAAAGAAAGTCCTTATAAGTATTCATTTAAAAATTACTGAATTGCTATTCTCATTTGTTCTTATAAAAAGTAGAGACAAAATCCAGGGGCTGCAGTACATACATGCAACCTTTTTAATTATAAAAAACTAAAAAAGTCATGAAAACATCTCCTTGTTTCGTGCTAATGTACTGACAGTACACAAAATCCCAGTTAACACCAAGATGGGCACTAGAAGAATAGCTGTTAGATTCATTATTAAATGTACATTTCCCAAAGACTTCAAAAGTATTTTCCTTACAATAAGGAGTGATAAATAGGTCAGCAAATGGATATTGAAATAATTTCTGTAAACCAGCCAGAAAACCTTCCAGTGACTTCAGCAGATTTTGAAACAAGCATTCAGATCTTAGCTATTGTACATTTTCTGCATCTTTTCAATGAGCAATGATGACTTTCTGTTCTGAAAGCCAAATGTATCTTTGTCTTTTCTCTCACAAAAGATCAGAACCCTATAAGCACCATCTGGACTGTTTCTTTGTATCTCTGTAGATTATACAGTTATCAGACTTCAAACACAGACTGCAAAAATCCTATTGTAGCAGCAGCAGCAGTGAATGGGATCTTCATCCAGGAGTGCTTTGAAGTCAAAGAAGCTGAATCAGGCCCTCCATGTGCCTTGCACAGTAAAATGATTGAACCTATTGTGTCAGTTTATACATGCAATAATTGCATAGCTGTTACCTTATGTCAGCTTTCTCACATAAACTCTTACCTCCAAGGCAAGCACCCATGGCCAGTGAGAAGATTAATGGTTTCATAGGCAAGTTAACATCTGGATCTTTACTCAGATTGAGAAGCACAGGAATCTGTGGTTAAAGAAGAAAAGAGAGAGAATCAGAAGACATTGTCCAAGCATCAGCACAACATAAGTTCATTAAAGGAAGCAACTTAAACCATCAGTAAATTGAAAGGGGAGGATTTTTTTTTGTCCTTGATATTGTTTTTCTTAATTAATTTCTTTGCATCATATGCTTGATCTATACTCACTTTTCCTGATGACTGCTAGTCCCATAGCTGAGGAGAAGCTATTGATATTAGGCCAAGCCTGACACAAAAACTGCTAACAAAACTGAGGCTCTCTTCAGGTTTTGAGTGCCTTCCATGAGACCCTTCTAGGTCTACAGGGAACTGACAGTGACTATAAATCAATTTCCCTTTCACTTTTTGGAAGTTAAAGGACAGAGATGTATCTCCTCTTCATCCCTGGAGATGATGGTAAAAGATGCCCAGACCTTCACAGTGAAGATGGCTGTAGATCATGAGTCAGTAACAAAAAAAATTACAAATCCTTTTTGTAATCCCAAGTATCTGATCTATTAGGGAAAAAATGAGAAAACTCCATTTGGCAGGCTTCTGAATTCAAAAGTAGATCAGAGTTATTTTACTTCTTATTTCAACATTACATTTACCAGAGAATGTGGATTTAATTCACTGGGAAATATTTGCAAATGGTTTAATGTCAGTCAGCAACTAAGCACCATGCAGTTGCCGTCTCATGCTCCCCCCCCCCACCTCCCATTAGAGGGAAAAAAATAGTCAGGTAAAAGCATTAAACCTTATGGGTTTAATAGTATAAATTTTAAAAAAATTTAACAATAATTAATAATTATCATGATAGTAAATAATATTATTATCATATTAATGAAAATGAGAGACAGAAAAAGAAGTACAATGGAAGATAAATAAATTATGTATAATGCAATTGCTCACTAACCACTGACTGCTGCCCGGCTCATCCCCCAGGAGCAATTGGTGACAACTGGACAACTCCCCACAGTTTGTATACTGAGTGTGTCATTTTATGGTATGGAATATCCCTCTGGCCGGTTTGTGTCAGCTCTCCTGGTCATGCCCCCTCACCCCCCCCCCCAGTTTCTTGTGCTCCTGCTCCCTGGCACAGATGGGAAAATGAATGGTCCTTAACTAGGAATAAGCACTACTTAGCAACAACCAGAACACCAGTGGGTTTTCAAGATTATTCTTATAGTAAATCCAAATCACAGCACTGTAGCAGCTATTACTAAGAAAATTAATTCCAGGACAGCCAAAACCAGAACAGGCATTTTTATGAATTTCATTTAATTGCTTCAGCAAATAAACTAAAATACCCCTGAAAAGTAAAATAAGATTTGTAGGAAGGCATAATAGACTTCATTAGGCAACTGGTATGGTGCCCAAAAATACAGCAGGCAGGCTTTCTAGACAGATCGAGCACCAGTTCTCAGCCAGTAACATTCTTCAAAGCTAAACCATTCACCTTAGTTCAGAAAAATGGTTGAAGTTCAACATATTTTTGTGACCATTTGGTTTGAAAAAATGGTGCGATCAGTACCTGTAGAGAGAAAGTTATTGGGAAGGGGAGAGGTGACAATATTATTCTCCTGTTTTTAACATGTTCAGAGGTTTATGGGACCAAAAGGGAAAGAGAAAAAATAAAAAAAATGTGGAACAGTAAGACATGAAGCAGGAAGAGCTTTGAGAAAATAACTGTGATATATCTTTAAATTAAAGCTTTCTCAGAGTCTAGGAGTTTCAGTAGGGAGTAGAGTTATGACTTTTAATCCTCCAATTTGTCATTTTAACATATTTCACAGTACACTCTCAAAGGGTATGATCTCTTCTGCTTCCTGAAAAATGCTTTCACTTTGATGGCTGAGTGATGCTCACCTTTATTGACTGTGTTCTTTTGGAATGGAGCAATATATAGGCTTTATGAAAAATTACAACTCTTTCCCCATTCCTCCCACCAGTGGTGTAACTCATCCCTCTTAAACCCTCTTATTGATTAGCCTAAATAAGCTAATTTTTAAACAATTGTTCTTGAATTTTACATTGCCTGAAGATGTCTATTTCCATTTTAAGGCCTAAAGAAAGCCCAGCATGCCCATATCTTGCCTGGTTTTTGTATGAAACAGTAAAGATGTCATTTCTCATCACAAATTTATTTCTCTCAAACTGTCGCAGCTAGAACATGAAATGCAATGCAAAATTAAGTTATATTTATTTCAAAACAATTTAGTGTTTCAAAATTTCCTGTTGTTGGGGTCAGTCCTGAAGCTGTTGCAAAACAGCTCCCGAGCGCAGAGTAAATAATGCCCCACATCCCACCAGCTATGCAAAGAGGAAACCAGAGTATGGGCACTGGTACTGCTCTATCAGTGAGCATCTCCTCCTGGGATGAGCAGCAGACTCACAGAGAGTGAAACCCTCTCAGCTATTTCTGCTTTCCAAAGAAAGCACTTGTACAAGTAATCACACACACCTTCTTTGTGCAAGAAGAGTAACTTAAGCAAGATCCTATAGCTGGGCAGTGCAGTAGAACTCAGCATGTCAAGAGTAGCCCAAAACCACCAGTTAATATTCAAGGATCACCTCCAAGCTCAGAATCACATTCTGACAAAGAAAAGGTCATGCAAAAATGCCAGGATGCCTACATGGATGAAAAAGGAACTCCTGGACAAACTTAAACACAAAAATAAAAGTACTTTACAGAGGGTGGAAGCAAGGGGAGGTATCCTGGGAGTAAAAAGGAGAGCTTGTACAAGCAGCCATTGATCAGTTTAGGAAACTAAAGCCCTGATAGAGCTAAATCTGGCCAGGAACATCCAGAGGAACAAGAAAAGCTGCTATAGGTACCTGATTGATGAAAGAAAGACTAAGAAAAATGTGGAGGAAGGAAATAGGCGACCTGGTTGTCCAGGACGTGGAAATGGCTGAAGTAATCAATAATTTTTCTGTCCTGGCCTGCACCAACAAGAGTTCCAGCTGTATTACTCAAGTTGTAGAAGGCAAAGGTAGGGACTGGGGGAATGAGGAACCACCTGCTGTAGGAAAAGATTAGGTTTGAGACCATTCTAAGGAAACAGAAAGTGACCAAGTCCACGGGACCTGATGAGATATATCTGCAGGTCCTGAGGAAACTGGAAGTGACTAAGCCACAATGCACCATATTTGGGAAGTCGTGGCAGTCTAGTGAAGTTCCTACTGATTGGAAAAGAGGAAACATAACCCTAATTTTTTAAAAGAGAAAAAGAAAGACTTGGAGACCTACAGACCTACCAGTCTTACCTCGGTACATGGCAAGGTCATGGAGCAGATCCTCATGGATAGTATGCTAAGGCAAATGGAAAACAAGGAAGTGACTGATGACATCCAACACGGCTTCACTAATTGCAAATGGTGCCTGGTAAATTTGATGGCTTTCACCCAAATTGGAGAGGCATGGATCTGATGGACAGACTATTTGTTGGTGAGAAATTGGCTGGATGGTCATACTTAAAGAATTGTGGTCAATGGCTCAACGTCTAAGGGGAGCCTGTTGACAAGTGTCATTCCTCAGGGGTTGATATTGGGACTGGTGCCATTTAACACTTTTGTCTTCAATATGGACAGATTGTTCAAGACTAAGTTACATAGGGCTTTGAACAACTTGGTCTAGTGGAAGGTGTTTCTTCCCATAGCAGGAGGGTTGAAACTGGATGATCTGTAAGATCTTCCAACCTAAAGCATTCCATGACCCTGTGATATTGTCCGGCTTGTCTATTTGTGCAAAATGTCTGTGAAACAGCAATGCACGCCGTTATTTTAGGGACTCATTGCTGCTCTACATCATGGGACTTCACTACACACACTTTGCTAAGAACTGCCTGTGGCAAAGATGTCTTCTGTGAAAACTGCAGTGAATATGCATTAATAGAAAACGAACTACTTATAGCTTCCCAAATCGTTGATGATTGCTCTGTCTCTGCAGACAGCTACACCCTAGTCTTGCACTTTTACTGAACAGTAAAATGCAGGGCATCATAGATAACTCTGGAAGGGCAGAGGGCAAGGAAATTCCAACAATAAAGCTGGCATTATGAACATGAGATACATGTGAAATATTCAGCACAGCAAGAGAAAAGCAGTTTTAGAGACAATAAACAGTGGGCCAAAAATTATTTACTTTCTAACCAAGACCTGTCAGAAACTAAGTCACCTTGTCAGCCAGATGATTCATGGAAATTGTTTGTTGCTCTCTATTGAGGAAATAGTATTTAAACTCAGCTAAAACAGGGATTTACTGTAGCTGTCTTTTACTTCCAGTAGTAAAAGAAAAATATAAACAGATGGTTTCAGCATATATAGCTGATAAAACATGTCAATTAAACTAAAAAGCATATTGGCAATAACATCTTGTCAGTTAAAATTCTAAGGGCAGAAATTCATGGCTATTTAAACATGGCAATAGTAGGATAGTCCAGACCTTAAAAATTACGAAGTCTGTCAAAGAATGTCATTGCAAGTTTGGCCTGTTGATAAAGGAAGAGCAATATCAGAGGTTTAGTAGAATGACATGTAGAGCATAAATAGAGCTTTAATACATTTATTCTGCAGACAAAGAAAGCTGGATATGCAGCATGAAAAAACCCTTGCCATTCAAAAATTAAAATGTGAGAAAGGAAATATCCAAGCTCCTGGTTTATGATTGTTTTATGATAGACAATGATGTGAGTCTTTTTAAAGCAATTTCAAGGTATAACTACATATACACTGGATTTTCAGCTGGCACCACAGCCTTCTACATACTGTCAGAGTTCACAGAGTTTCCCACAAATATTTCTCTAACACGAAATTTGGGACCCTAAAACTGTAAAAGGACCACTTGTATCAGCTGAATGTTTACAAGTCCATGGAGCATGATGGGATTCATCCCAGAGTACTGAAGAAGCCAGCAGAGATTATGGCAGAACCCTTCTTGATCATCTACCAAAGGTCTTGGGAACATGGGAAGGTCTCTGCTGGCTGGCAACTTGTCAATGTTATTCCAGTTTACAGAATGGGCATGAAGAAAGACCAAGAAAAACACAGATCTCTTAGTCTAACCTCAGATACTGGGAAAAAATATAGAGAAGATTATACTGGCTACCACCAAAAGGTATTTAAAGCACAATAAAACCATCAGGCACAGCCAACAGGGGTTCACAGTGGGAAGGTCCTGTTTAACTAATTTCATATCCTTCTGTGATAAAGTTACCCTCCTCATGGATGAAGGGAAGGCAGTGAATGTAGTTTTTCTGGATCCTAGGAAGGCTTTTGACACTGTTCTTCACAGCATGGACAAGCTGTCCAGCAGTGGGATGAGCAGGTTCACAGTGCACTGGGCAAAGATGTGGCTGAAGGGCAGAGCCCAGAGGGCTGCAGCATGTGGGGTTACAGCTCACTGGTGGCCAGACCCCAGCATGTTCCTCAGGGTTCTAAGGCCAGTTCTGTTCAAAATATTTATCTGAATACTTAACAATCTGAAATCAGAAGTTGAATGCACCATTAGCAAGTTTGATGATGATAGTATACTGGGAGGACCTTTTGACACTCTTGAAGGACTGTATGAAAGTCCTTGAGCATGTCTAGAGGAGGGCAACAAAGCTGGAGGCAGGGCTGGAAGGCATGTCCTGTGAGGAGCAACTGAGTTGGTCCAGTTTGGAGAGAAGAGGGCTGAGGAGTTGATTTCATTACTCTTTACAGCTTTCTGAGGAGGGGAAGTAGAGATGGATGTGCTCTTCTCCTAGGATCCAGTGACAGGGCAGTGGCTCAGAGCTGCATCATAGCACATTCAGATTGGACATTAGGAAGCAATTCTTCACTAAGAGGGTGGTCAAACAGTGGAGAAAGGTTCCTAGAGAGGTGTTCAGTGCCCCAAGCCTGTCAGGGCTTAAGAGTCATTTGGACAATGTCTTTAATAACAGACTTTAATTTTTGGTTGGTCCTGATTTTCTCAGGCAGTTGTATTGGATGACTGTTGAAGTCTTTTGCAAGTGAAATAGCCTATTCTATAATTCTACAATACTTTTTTACAGCATATCTTTTACTTGGTGACAAGAAATGATTGATTTTCCTATCACTTGCAGAAAGCTATCAGAGTTGCCAGGCATGTTTATGCAAAGAAATGCAATAAACACTCACTCATGCAGACATATATTTAATCAGGGAGCTGGATTTTCACTTTTCAATTTAGTGAGGGGAAAGTCCTGGAGTTAGAGTTCATTGGGCAATTTTCAACCTCCCCACCCCCATCTCATTTTGGGGCAGTTCATTGTCTAT
Source organism: Cettia cetti (assembly GCA_013401135.1). Classification (NCBI taxonomy): domain Eukaryota; kingdom Metazoa; phylum Chordata; class Aves; order Passeriformes; family Sylviidae; genus Cettia; species Cettia cetti. Next base: position 55,083 of record VZUI01040817.1, read on the forward strand.
GCATACAGGATGAATTATTTGAAATAAGCAATTAGAAGATATTTTGAAAACTGTTTTGTCTTCATGCAGTTCCAATGCTCTATTTTAACTTTAAAAACCCCAGAATTTTGGCAAGGTAGAATCAAAGTACTCAACCTATTATGAGCTAAGTGCACTCAGAAACTCCTTCCATAGTTTCTTGTAGGCAATTATCTTTGTATAGCATCCTTTGTAGCAAAAAAAAATCGTGCTGTGTTCTGCCCTCTTCACAGAGTTTTCAGTTTAACAACTTCCATACATGAATTCCATATGGTACTAACATTTTTGATTGTGGGTTACACCAGATTTACCCTTGTCTAGATCAGAGAAGAATTTGACCAACAACAGTGTTGCACTGAAAAGGTATTTTCAGGGCAAGACACTTCAAATAATGTACTGATTTAATTTTTGTAATTTCAGAATATCTTAGTAAGAGAGAAGTCTTCTCCATGTTGCTGAAGGCTCCTGAAAATCATTGATATGTTCACTGTTTGAACACACGAATATTTTGCACTTTAAAGTATTCTTAACCGAAAATATTTATGTTTTGTTCTTAAGACTGCAGATAAGGGGTTGTGGTTTAGGATAAGGAAGAATCCTATTTTGCCTACGTAAATACATAGAATCTCTTGAAAATGCCTAGAATTTCTTCTAGAAAGCCATTTTCATTATTGGTTTTCATTACTTCAAGTCATAAAATATTTTATTTCCTAGAATTCTGTGTAATGCTGGCTCAGATATATTACAATTCACTTTACAAAATATCAATCTACTGTTTCCACTTTTCACATCCTCTTAAGGTAAGTTAACTGACTGTTAAGCCAGCTATAAATTTTAATGTTGTCAAATCTGAAACTTCACATGAAGCAAATTTATCCAAATACAGATAAAATGGATTTTTTAGTCTCAAGATCTGTTAATTAAGCATTCATATTTTTCTTTTTTTTTTCTACGCACAAAACAAGTCATTATGAATTTGATTCTCTCACTAGTATGAACACAGAAATTGAAAAGAAATTTTGAACAGTCATACATCAACTTGATTTTTCAAAGGGAACACAACATCACAATTACAGAGCTATTTTCAGGTTTTCCTGTTTGAGTCTCTTCAGTTATACACCTAAGTCAAGACTGAGGCTCTAATAGAATTTTGTATTTCTTCCATTTCTCAGGTAGTTCCTGAGCCAAAATACTACACGTAACAGAAAACTGAAAGGGTTCACATCTACAGTGTCTTCAGCCCAGGGGGGGCAGTCACCTCACACAGAAGACTCTCCCCCCTCAATCCATTTCTGAGTTACTATGCTGATTGTGCAGCCCATCTCCTCGCCCTCTTCCAAGCCTGGACAACATGCACTGCATATTGTTTTAGTGGAAGACCTTATCCAACAGCACAGAGGCAGCATTGGGGACATCTCATGTATGAACTGATGCCTGTCTTGAAGCTTCCCATCCCTGAAGGAACAAAACAGTAGAACTATACAGATGCTCTTGCCATTGCAGTAGCTTTTCCCACTGTTGTTTGGGGGCTCACAATCAGAAGAACTGGGACTGGCAAGAGACTGCCTCATTCCTGAAACATGGGACAAAAATCATGGTATGCTTTTCTTTCTAGTGCAGAAATGACACTACTTGCGTCCTTGACTGTGAGATGCCACCAGGCCTTTCATCATCTCTGTATGATATTTAAGGTCTGTATGATATTTAAGGAATTCATGTACAAGTCAAACAAGCCATTATCCCATGAAACTGGTTTCCCCTAACTCCTTCTGGTCAGTGGCAAAGCCAATGTAGGCAGAGATCTGTGATATCATCCTCCAAACACTTTTGTCAGTCATAGTACACAGCTGATATCTGTGAAACGACCCAAATTTTTTGTATATGAAGAAACTTGATGGATTCCACATCCCTAGCCAGTACCTGGTCCATCAAAGCTATTACTAATGAAAAATGCAGGAGAGATTGACCCATTGTCATGACATTGGTTCACCACTGAAGGAGACTTATGAAGACCTGGAGGGATTCACTACATCTGTCTTTCATTATTATGAGTGCAGGCTCATTTGTGAAGCTGGAACCTTTTGCCAGGAAAGGACAGGATCATTCATGGCTACATCATAGCAAGTGCCCCATACTCCCTATATCACTAGGGAATGTCAAAGTAAACTCATCTATAAAAGTGCCTGAGTAGTGAAAAGTCATTCTACAGAAGAGTTGGGTTCAATATATTTAATACACCTTATCAGAAGTTCATAACTTTGGCACATATACTGAAAATATAGCCTTCCAAAATAAATACTGCTTGTTTTAAAAGTAAGAACAAAGTACCAAATTAAAAAGAATTTTAAATGGAGGTTTAAATATCTTGGGACTAAGTTACTTAGGAATATACTGTAAGTATTTTCTAATGCAGAATGACAAAGACTAAAGAGCAAACCTCTTCACAGAAGTAGGTGAATTTCAACTCTAGTTTGCCAAATAGCACATTAACATCTTAACACCTCAGCTAATGACTGCTTTTACATAGGTGAGAATATGCATGCATTTTTCTTCCTCTTCTCTCTTCCTATTAAAAAAAAAATTAAAAATTGTAGAAGTCTCTAAGGTTTATCCCAGAACAAAATGAGAAAAAATATAAATTTGAAATAGCTTTAAATGTTGACAAGGACCCCTTCCTGTCAATCTGTATTTACCACCCTCAATTATACAAAAGAAATGGTCTTCAGGCATGCCAAAGCATTCTTGCACTTCAGCCCCATTTCCCAAAACATACTCATTCCATGGTGCTGTTTGGTATTGCTCCAAGCCAATTTTTATAGACTACTAGGGTATGAGGCAAAAATCTTCTAAGTGAAGATTTCTGCATTATTGCTTAATAGTCCTCAAGCATTTGCTGGGAAGTGACTGATCCCAAACCAATCTTTCTTTTCGTGCCTATTGCTTGCAGTCTGCTGTGGTTAAATCAATATAATTTCACAGGAAACACCACAGTAATCAAAGCAAAATACTATATTAATATATTCTTATAGAGTAGTTACAAATCTGACCAATTTGTCATATGCCATACAAGAAGTGTCTTAAACCTTGGCTCAGGTTAAGAGTGGACATGACCATCCAAAAATGGATGAAAAAATGTGAAGAAAATATATACTTAGCTGAGAAAAAGCTGTAACAATGAAACACTAGTCTGGTATAATGAATGAATTATCACACTTTAAACAGAGAACTTGATTGAATAAACCTATGTGAGTGTGCCCTAATTTGTTATAATTTGATACTTTTCTGATATTAAAGCTCAGCTGCTGACAAGCATTTGTTATGCTTAATAAAATCTGGTGTTTTTTAAACTAATTACAAAAGTAAGGTAGCAATAAAGGGTTCAGGTGTTTAAAAAGCATTAGCATAACTACTCAGCACATAGAGGAAAAACATTGATAGCAGTGGATGGATAGTGACAGTTTCCATCAAAAAGACAATTCTATTTTTCAAGTATGTATGTAGATATAAGAGGAGAAAATGCAAAAATGCAGCCAGAACAGTGCTTCTGGTTCCACAGCTACCTGCAGCTGCTGGTGTCAACGGCCATCTAGATACCTTAACAATATGAGTTGGTTTCTAATACTGACTCAGTCCCAGAGGAAAAAGTAAGCTACAGCAGAGAAGAGGTCAAAAAAAACCATACAGGAAATTGTAATCAGTAAGCTCAGCTCCCTTGCCAGCACCTGGAGGAGGATGTGCAGTGCTGCACAGACCTTACCATTGTAGCTGTGAAGGGGATGTTGTCAATCACAGAAGAGGCCAAAGCAGACACCCAGAGCACTAAAATGATGGCCACTGCCAAGCGCTGATCCTCAGGAACCACCTGGAATGGAGAGAGAGAAAATTACAACTTTAAGATCAGTGTTGCTCTGTGTGTCCCCCGCGGCATAATTGCATGTTCTTTACAGTTTTAATTTATCGACAGTTATTGTTCCTTTAGGCACTGAGATAGGAAAAGCGTCTTAGATAAAATAGCCTAACATTTAGTAACACAATTACAGTTCTTCTTCCAAGAAAATATGAACAAATAGAAATACAAAGATTGATATTTCTAATACTCAGATTTCACACACAAAAAAAATATATACTGTGCAGCTGTGAATTTTGACCTTTAGCTGTTTATACTTTTTCCACCTTTGCATTTTAGGAGTTTTTAGACTACAGAAAAATTTGTCTATTGCATTTATGGCTGTGTTTATTCTGGCTGTGGACAGATGTACACATATTAAATATCACTCATGCTTTCTTGATATTACTGACGCAGGAATGCAATCATTAACATAAAATTCAAAATAAAGTTATTTTTCATTGTTATATTGGTGTAAAACTTTTTCTTACCTCTTAAAAATTATAAATATTTTAAACATACCTTTATTAACAAAGCTGTCTGCTCTCCTATATAGTCTATTAGGTGCAGATGAGCCAAAGCCTGGGGAGCAAAAGGACATTGATATCAACTAATGAAGCGCATTATGTACTTATTTTTTTTTTTCACTGGATGTAAGAAAAGGCAACCATTTCTTCCCTTTTACAAGATATTGATGTTCAACTCAAGTAGCTTCTACAGAAGTAATTTTAGGCAAGAAAAGACACAGCAGAAATTGGTGGCTCTATTTGAAGAAGCAAGTTAAGGTTGTACTGAAATGACTTGTAATATTAACCAAGAGCATGGGACACTGGATCAGAGAATGGCTGAAATTTTAAGATTATGTCTGAAAACCTGAATACAACTGATTTTAAACCAACTTCCCAAAACCCACAATATAGAGAAGTATATCATGTGTTTCAAAGGTTGGATGAAGTCAGACATCTCATGTTCAGTTTCAGATGAAGAAACAGGAAAATAAATTATGTTCCTCTGTTATAGCTTTCTCAGACCCATTCAAAAAAAAAAAAATAACCTAAAAACCAACAACAAAAACTACAAAAACCAGTATCATCTGCTAAAACCAGGACAGAGATTTTGAATGAATGGAAACTGGCAGCAGCATCTGAAAGGCAGGAAATCCATCTCTCCAATACTCAAGTTATGCATGAGAACTAAGCGAGTGAGCCCTGTAAGCACTGGACCCCAGGACAGCCTGGATCAGAGTGCTCTATCACCCCTGGGAGAACCATTCCCCATTGTACAGGACATTTAGACAGCATCCTGTGATGCTACCATAGATGAAAAGACAAAGGAAGACTTCAGCCTGACGGTGCTAACTCTGATCTCTCCTTGGGCACACAGAATACAGACTGAGTCTCCACATCCAAGGACAGTGACCTATTCCCTTGACCCACAAGGTAAAAGAGTGATTTTAACTCAAGAGTGCAAGCCTTTAATTCACTTTCATTTCATTCTCTTTTCTTGTAGGAATAAAGAATGAAGCACAGTTTTCAGGTTTAATAACATATATCTATTTTATGACTTCTCAGTTTCTCAGGGGAGAAAATCACATAATTTTTGGGTTAGCCTAGACCATGCTGGGTGGCTGGTTTTCATTTTTTTCTGTCAAGTGAAAGAATCAGTCAGCTGCAATACCTCACTTACAGACATCAGTCCCTCACAGAGCTGCAGGAGTCAGTATTGACACAACACTGCTCCATATAACCTCCCCCACCTGGCAGTCAGACAGAGCCCTTCAGAGACTACAGTGGGAAAAAAAGCATTCAACTCACATGCTGTCAAATTCGATGACAGATGCAAACATCCTAATGGGTATCGAGTGGTGTGGTATGGGACACTGGCTTGTCAGACACTAAGGTGCTTTCATTCAGACTGGCAGTTCCTGTACCTGCAGCTCAGTTGGACATCAGCTGAATAATAGTGGTTTGGGTATCACCACATAGTAAATTTGACCCAGAAATATTGCTATTTTTAACAACACATTGAACAAGAAACGGTTTATCTACAATTAAAAATACATCATGCAGAAAACAAGTAGCAAAACTTTTAAGTGCATACACATACCTCTTACACTTAAAAAAAGAACATTTTTTCATTACTTTCGCTTCCCAGGAGAAAGTTTCCTAAGAAATTAATCTTTGTTGGTGATTTTGAGTTACCATTTTCTTTCTAAACTGTGTTGTTTTATCAACTCAATGGTTATGACAGTGACTTTTTAAATGTATGTAAAAGCAGTATCCTTAGTGAAAAGATTTGTGTCATTGCTTTGTGTTCACACTTCAATATAAACTTTTAAACAGTTGTCAGCAATTAGAGCCCGGATTCACATTCCATTAATATTGCTGCCTTATTAATTATCTACTAACAGAATGCATTGTAGTTCGGTAGCACTCAAAATTCATTCTGGAACTCAAGAAAAAGAAATGTTCAGGACACACACATCAGTCCTGCAAGAGAGTCTGCAGACAGTTCATCTCATTAGAGAAGGTGACAATATTAATCACAAATAATTTTAGGATGTCTCTATGATCTCCAGGCCAATCTCCTGCAAGCCTCTAAGTGCAAGTCAGCAATTAGTACCCTGCCACTCCACTCCCCTGCATGTTAACTGCACACAGAGGGTCTCCTGAATATTCCTGTCTTCCAAGAGGAGTAAGTATTATTGCACTAATTGGTGTCTTCAGGAATACTAGTTCCTTAGGCTAGTTCACAACAGAGCTTTTCTGCAGAAAGAAATCATGTGCCATTTTAAAACAAAGTCTAACTTATGCATTAAAATTTTCATTAATCCTCTTGTGGACAGTATGTCATGATGACTCTTGTAAATAAACTCTGCCTGAAGGAATTGAGGTAACATGCCAATTTTTACTATAAAACTGAACAAAGAACTGTAATCCTGAGAGGTGTAGGGACTTATTTTACGGAAGAAGTAGAAAGATTTTTATAGCATGTAACAGCCACTTGTGTATAAAGACTAAAAAGACTGTTGTAAAGATTAATTGCCCGGGGAACACAATAGAAAACAAGAGAGCTCCAAAGGATTTCCAAGTTTTTGATTGTAAAAGACGCACCAGACTGGACTGATGGACCCCCAAAAGCAGAACCTTCAAGAGTTCCCCTGTGGTTCAGGAACTCAAATCACATTTCCAAAATGACTTGCAGACTAAGTCCCACAAGGTTTTTAAACATGCCTTGTAATAGGAAAGAGAATTTTTATAGTGGTAGGAAACAGCTTCAGACTGGGAACTATCCAAGCTGAAGGATCACCAAGGGTGAGAAATATGAGCTGATAATTTCTGGATGCCCTAGACTATAGAAAGATTTCTTATTCTTCAACATATATCTGTGTTTTGACCGGTTTCTTCTTGACACTGGTAACTTAAAGGAAAGAAAAATGCCTAGGAAAAGACTGTCACCTACTAATTGAATAGATTCAGATAAAAATTAGCAGTGATGATATGCATAGAATATTTTCTCATTCTTTGTGGGGAAGGATTTAACATATTGTATTGTTTTCTTGATTATCTGAATAAGTTTCTTTCATGATCTTAAACTGCTGTTATTCTAGAGAGCCAGGAAAAACATTCTTTCATTAGAAAACTATTCACTGGTGACCTGAGAAACGAAAAAAAAAAATTAAGTTCAATGAATTATAATAGTTGTATCCTAAGTCTGGCAGTAAATGGCAAATAACTTCCTGTGTATTTCACTATGGTATTGTCACACAGTCACACAAATCACACCTAGTCAATCCAAGTTCAGACAATAAATACATCAGGGAACACAACTAATAAACTGTTACAACAGCAGTAGAAAAAATAAAAATGGCTTCAGCACTGATTGCCTTTAAGAGCTAGAAAGTTCAAGGTTATGTAAAACTTTATAAAATGGAGAACTAAAAATTGCTTGTTCTAATGAGCATACAATAAATCAATATTTCCTGATGAATTTTAGACTTAGTAGCTCACAGAAAACTGCATGATGATAATCAGACTTTCCACTCATCATCTTGGAGGTTACCAGATTTTGACTTCCACTTTGGCATTAATTAGAGTTAGTTGGATTTGTTCTTGTTTCTATTTGCTTCAAATGTTGGCTCTGTTACTGCTGGCGTTTTTTTCCAAATTCTTGGGATTTTTGCAATTATTGGGAGGGAAGAGGGGAGGAAAGAGGCTATATGATCAAATTAGTTATCACAGGCTTTTCCCAGGTTTCTTACTCAGGCAACTCACTCACCATGGCAGTATCAGTGGTCACCTGGGTATTGTCAGTCACGTTTCTACAACATTATTACATCATTTAAACCCAACAATTAACAACTGAAAAATAATATTCTAGAAACCTTATTAAAAAGTCAGTGTGAGAATCCACACAAAAAAATCCAAATATTTGGGGAAAAAATAAATCCTCTCAAGCTATACAAAAGCATCAAATAGGCAATAAAAGGGGATATAAACACAGATGGACATGGATGCTGTCAAGCAGACAACACACAGAAACCACACAGCAAGATATCCAGCATTTCAAGAGCTGAATATTTTTTAAATTAACATTACAAACAGAAGTTCAGTGCTATTTTCCTTTCAAACCACACTCCCATGAGATATCTTAGGCCATTTGGTAGCCAGCATGTAGCAGACAGCACTAGAAACATTTTTCAACTCTGGTTTAATCTTGTTCTATTATTTTTCCTATCATCTGTATAAATAATTGTAAACAAACACATAAATACACATAAAATATCTGCACACATAGACCAACAATAAACCCAGAAACTGAAATTTAAATTATAGAAAAATGATTGTGTCAGATACACTCAACAAAAGCAGAATATGGAAAGAGAATGAGACCAAGTTTATAATGAAAATTTAAATATGAAAGAGGTCCAACTAACTTTCATTCTCTGCTATTCCTATCCATATTACCATAGCTACATTTGATCAACTATATTCCAGTGGGACTGAACCAGCAGGAGGCCTCTCTCCAGGAACATAATTCACATTTGAAATCTTTTGCAATTCTTCAGGCTTCAGAATCAGAGAATATTACCTCCATGAGAACAAACAATGCTGCAAAGAAAAGGAGAGTTGCCCACTCAACTCTGTTCAATATCATCTCAAAATCATGGATGTCTGCTAGCACTAGCAGCCAAAGGGCTCCCAACATGGCAATCCAGCCTGCATGAGAGAAAGAGAGAACAATGCTTTACACTTCACAGACTTGTTACATGCTACCAACATGTAAGTTACATTATTGTGATTTTCAAAGATTTTTAGCCATATTTTTGCTTTTAACAGGAAATGTTCACAGATACCACAGGATGAATGGTCCCTTTCAAATTAAAATAAAATCTAAAACAAAAAATAAACCCAAAGCAAGTAAGACAAAGTTGGGTTACCCCGATAATTATTGGGTTTGGATCACAGAGAAACTTTTAGGTGTTTAGGAATAGTGAAGAATTCTGCAGCTCCTGAAAGGCTGGCTGCATCCCCTGGACCTTGAAGAGTCAGTGGCTGCCTGTTCTAGGAGATAACCAGGAAAAGAAACTCTCCTTAGAAGAGAGATTTAGAGCAAAAGAGGCTCTCTTCACATATGATCCTTCTGTATATCCTGAAGTACTCTAATACACATATTTAGGCAACTAATTGAGAGAAAATGCAAATGCACAATTAGCCAGAAAACGCAAATAGAAAATTTCCTGTCCGATGCAAGGCTCACTATCCTTCTCCACAGTTAAAATTCTTTCTAGAGCTGTTTGATCCCTGTGGCTCATTTATCTTAAAACTCCCTGAGTTCCCAAAGCAGCAGAGGAAAGAGAAATGTCAGTCCTATCCACCATGACTTTTAAATCGTGAAGTTGATCTGCTGTATTTTAAAACAAAGCAAATCTGTTCATGAAAATTAAATTTCTTTAGTCAAAACATTAAAAAAAAGGGTTTATGGAAATGCACTGCCTAATTTTCTTCTGACTGTTTTCTTGGATGTTTTCTGAATTCCATTGAAAAACAGTGGGTCCAACTCTACCTCAAGTAAATAAAGATGATGGCAATTCCTGTTAGAATACTGCAAGGGAGAGTAGGTATGTGCTGATTTGAAGTTAAGAAGCAGAATTTTAACTGCTATTTTATAAAAACCTAAGTGACAACATAACATTTTCTCACATACATTTTGTATGTAATTACAGCAAAATGAAGAATTAAAGAATTTCTCGTTAATTCTGGGACAATCTGTGAAAATGTCTTGGTATTATTCTTACCATTCTGTCTCCAATAATAATGAATCAACTAGAACATGCTGTATGGAGATAACAATTAATCATCAAAGCTAATGAAGTATTACAGAATTGCAGAAGAGGTGGATGGAGCCAGGCATTTTCTAGCACCATGAGTGTTATCAGCAAACATTAGCTTCAAGCATGTAGCTTTGCATGAGGGAACAGTGCCTGGTCTTACAGTATTGTTCCCTGAGAATACAGACAGGCAAGGGAGGTGTCATCCTGCTGTGCTTCAGCAAGTACAGCTCTCCAGAGGGAAGTGCAAACACATCAGCTGCCAGTTGTGGCTGCACAGAGCTGATTTCAGTCTGCACACACAGGGAGAGGAGAAGCGAGGCAAGGGAAGGACAGGACAGAGCAGGACAGGAAGCTTTCTTTTAATTTTTTATTCACTATGAAGAATTTTGAAAGTACTAGGATACATTAAAGACTGGCTTCTCTGTTAATTTTTTCTAGCTTTCTGGACCACAAAAGAGAGCCCTGAGGAAGAGAAATAGAAATAATTTAAAAAAATAACTTCTCATTATTGTAGTGAAAACAAAGCCCATTTACAGTTCCACAGACCACTTCCTTTGCTGCCTTTTAGCGCCTCTGCTTCATGACAATTGATGTCCCAGATATAGAAATTGGAGAGAAACTGAATCTAAATTCTATTACTTCCTTTTGAACAGGGTGACAGTTTCTATTTATTTTAGAGAAAAGGAAATAAAATTTTATTATAAAATGCATCTTGCACGTTTATAATGCATTCTTCATAAAAAAAAATATTTCTTGTCTTCTGCCTGGTGCCAGAAAAAAATGTACAGTAGAAACTGCTTAAGTGTTTTGGTTTTCTCATATCCAGTAGGCAAAACCACCTTTGGAATAATGTCATTGCCGTTGGGGACGGCCAGAATAATGACATGACTCCCAAGCTTAGTTAGCAGAGTGAGAGCAAACTTTATTCTTCCAAATCCTCTTTTATAGACAGCCCCGAAAAGGTAAAGTTCTATTGGTTGACAAACCAATACAAAACCATCATTGAACATTAGAAACAACACCCCTCGACCATTTCTTGCAAGGAAACAACAAGTTAGACAAACACCACCTGCAAAGGTTGTTCTCTCTCTCCAAGGACCGTTTGAATTCCTCCCCACAATTTCTCAGGCCACTTTCTCAGGTCTGTGTGAGGGGCTATGACAGGCTTTCTCACAGGCTTCAAGCTGCTGCCTTCAGCCTACAAATCCATTTTCTGACCACTGTCAGTCCCTACATCATAATACTTATCTCATGATGAGTGGAACACAATTAAAAACCTACTCAAAAAAATCCCCCTTATTTTAAAATAATCAGGTAGATGAACTTGAAAATATAAAACAATGTAATACAATAAAATAGAAGTCTAGAATTTGGAGATAGGCAGGAGAAAGAGAAAGAGATTAAGGAGGAAAATTACTGTGTAGTTTGTAGGCTTTTCAAATGCTCATTAAGAAGAATTTGCATTCCTCAGCAAAAGTAATTTTGACCTACTACCTCATAGTAGCAGGTCAGAAACATAGAAGCATAACAAGCTTCCTCTTAATAAAGTGAAAATGTGAACTGTATATTAACTTTATAAGCACAGAATTTGGAGTAATTAATTTATGAAGACTGAGGAAATTTCACTTTTCTGGAAACTGAAATAGCACTTGAGACATTTGAACTGAAAACCAAAGTCAGGATAACATTGCATGGTTTCACTGATGGCCTGGGCAAAACAGCAGGCTGCTCAACACAGAGCAAGAGAATACATTTAGGTTGGAAGAGATAAAACCGTAAAAATCCAGGATGGGAAGCAACTGGATGCCAAATAGTCCTACAGAAGAGACTTGAGAAACACAGTGTATCACAACTAAATCTCATAGCCCATTGAAATACAGAACCAGGGCTATCTGTGAAGCAACCTCTACTCTCTTCATCCCTGGCATACTGTGAGAATATATACTGTAAGATGCACACCCATTAGGAAATCTGAGCAGAGAAGGAAGCGCAGTCAACAGACTGAAGAGCTGATTTTTGAGGAAAAATGTAAAGAATCCAGGATACTTAGCTCCAAGATAAGATGATTAAAGAGGCCTTGACAAGTCTTTGGGTAAATATCAGGCTTCCCCAAAGGATAGAGAGCTACCCCTTTGTGTCAACAGTAGTGGGTAGGACAAGAAAGAGTGAAAAGGAGATGTTAATAGCAGCAACAATGATTCAGGCAACACAATATTCAGGGTCACACATTTATAGTGGTTGAGAAAGAATTTTTTTTTTAAACTATCTCGACCAGCTATCACCAGATGAAAATATAGTACTGTGACCTGCAAACAATGGGAGGGACACACTGATTTTTTTATAAGTTTTTTCTCAAAATATGATTTTAGTTTTCTGTACTTGTTAAAATTCTTTATTTTTCAGACTGTATCTTAAGGATGTATGCCAGTCCTTCATGTAGCATGGTGTTATTGTAAGGTAGTATATGCTTGATCATCCTCTTATACAAGCCTATAAAAATATTCGGGTGAAAAAGTTAAATCAAAGACATATGTCTGGTAGTGCTTGCTCTACTCACAGAATAGATTTTATCAGTAGTTTTGAATGTGAATGAAAATGTTCCATATTTTGATTTATTAAAATTTTATTTTATCAGGCATCCCTGAAAATACATAATCTGAAATCTTGCAGAATATTTCTAAAAGGCACTTGCTGTCCACTGATAAGTACTATTTTATCTCTAATATTCTTTTTTTAATATAAAGTTGCCTTCTCACAAAGCAATTTGCTGGTCTTTTGAGCAGTCTCTTTTTAAAGACTTAGCTTCATAGAAATTATTTTATGTTCTTTGCTATTTTTAGCACCATAGTTTAAGGCAACTCCCTGGGGGAGAGAACAATGAAGGTGGCAGTCCAAGACTAGTAACACACCAATAAATACTTGGTACAATACAAGAGGGATAAAAGGATATGGATAAAAATGGTGGAAGTTATAACCCCATGCAAAGCAAAAGCAGGATCCTGTGCTGATACAAGGTAATTACAGCAATAAAAAACAGAAGTGTTGCATAAAACAAGGTAAAGAACTAGCTGTTCGGTAATCCCAGATCAGCACATGTGCCTTAGAAAGGGATGTGCTGGACTTCATTGAATAGCTGTAACAGCATGAAGTCAGAATGCGAAATCATATTCACCATTGTATTGTAATGCCAACACCTAGCTTCATTACCTCTCCAAACACAATTTTATAGATGAGATGGGATGGCACTCAAAACAGAATGCTGTAAGCAAGAACTCTGGTTAGACATTTCTACAACTGGGCATTCCATCTCCAGAGATGAGCTGACAGATATATAGCTGTCTGTATCACACCAATCTGTAAGTCTGAAAAATTACACAGTACTCTCAGTAAAGGTCACTGCAAACAAACACACTCTATTGCCACAGCCTTATTGACTCTTGTGAGCAAAAAATAATTTGAAGAGCTGAAAAATCAAGATAAAGGAAAGGTCACATTCTCTAGAAGGAAACAAAGATCAAAGGCTGCACTAGCAGATACAACTGGTTACTGGTTCTTGGTTTTTCTTGTCAAGTGAATGGGCAGCTGCATGGACAGGGAGTAACGTACATGCATAATTACCTGTTTTTAAAGACAACTGTGAAATTTCAAGGTAGAATTTTTTTAAACTATCCTAAAATAAATTTGGACTGCAAGGATCATAGAAAGCAGATCTCTTGTATTTTCACAAGCAAGGTGTTCTGCTGACAGGGATGAATAACTAACATCTGGACCAAACTTTCTGTGTCCAAATCAATGCTGACTGCATTGCTTTAGCTCCATTCTAACATTCTCATTATTAAAAAATTATTGTCAAATCGATTTTTAATTCACGTTCATGTACACTCTGCCAGGAATGTTTTCGACATGGCTACGAGTCAAAGATGCATGAAGTCTCTCAGACAGTTATGTCCATTCTCATTTAAAAAAAATAAAGCTAGAATTTTCACAATGCAATCAAGTCTCTATGCTACGTATCAGAGGTCAGCAGGTCAGTCCCGTGCAGAGCTCTTCTTGTCTTCAATTTAAAATACCAGACCATCCAAACCAACACCACCACATACCTCAACAGATAACAGAGTAAACGGATGAAGCACAAGCAGGGAGGTTAAGATCACAAAGGATAAATATATCAAATTTCATTGGCAATTGTAGCTGATGATACCTGGGAAAAGATCTGCAGAACAGCCCAGCAAGCATATCTACAAGTATCTGGAAAAGCCTTCAGAAAAGCCTGAAGACTTTGAAAGAGGACAGCTTAAAACGTTGGCTTTAATTTTATTGTCTTTCTACATTGGACTAGATGCTCTTATTAGATGGAACAACACATTGCTTCATTTACCATTGTCAGATCAGCAATTAAAGAAACAACTTTAGTTATGGAAAGCAGTGTTACAGCTTCATATAGGTGGAGCATTAATGAAAATGGTAAGGGAAGAAAGAGATTGACACAGACAAGAGTCCATGAGTAACTGCATCTAAAAGAAATACATACGATAAAAAAGATGATAAAAAAGTATCCAGGTTTATCAGTAACTCAACAGTTGTTAGTTATAGATGATAGAGTAAACCTATGAGATGGTCAAAACCCATTTTAGGGATAACAAAAAGCACCAAAAAAAGCTTATAACACACATATAACACACCTCACATGATAAAATCAGGTATAATGTAGAGCTGAAAACCAAATTTGAAGAAGTATAGAGCTTCAGAAAATATATAAAAATGCTATCAAGTGGACTCAAGCACAGAAAGTAAGAAACCATCAACACCACATTATTTACATCTTGGCAAAGAAAAGGAAGACATCCCTAATATGTCATCTCATCCCCGCAAAACCCTCAAGTTATCAACTCTGTGTTGTGACTCCTCCCACCCTAATAAATGTGTGATGCTTAGCACCTAGAGAAGATCAAAGGGTGACCCTTACAGCAGGAAAAAAAGGGACATGATACAGGGATTATTCCTTTGGGTTTTGAGTGGATTTTTGGGTGGAGGGGTTTGGATTTGGTTTTTTTTGGAGGGGCAGAGAGGAGAAGTTGGTCGGTTGGTTGGTTGGTTTTTACAACAGTTTATACTGCATATTGTTAATGAGTTTTGTTTTGTATTAATTAAATAATTTAGCTCTAAGTGTTAGTATTATCATAAAATGAATAATAACTGTTTGCTTTGGTTGCACTGATACAACTTTTAATTAGACTGGCAATAAATTCTCATCTCCAGATATAGGAGATATTCCCCTTTTTGCCCAGAATATCACAAGCTTGACACCATGAAGACTTTGAGAGCAGGAGCCTACTGCCATGTACAGAGGAGGTATCTGTAATCCAAATGTTTGGGAGACTAAAGCCATTTACTTTACTGAAATATATGAAGAAGTTTCCAGGCAACTACAGATAATTCAGGATGGTATTTTTAGCTCCACAAAAAAGGTCCACAAATGTTGTTTCCCAAACTTTGCATCTGGTTGCCTAGTTTATCAAGCCATGTTAGAAAGCCTTCCAAAATAATGAAATAAGATTTGAATTAAAATGGGAAAAAAATAGAGACAAAGAAAATAAAATAGTCATTGTGAACAACTTTAAATGCAGTCGACAATAAAGTATCATTTGAGCCATTACTTAGGAGTCAACACTTACAAGTTTTCATGAGCTAAAACAGATTCACATCCTAGACCTAGCTAATTTTAGATAAATGTAAGCTTTGGTGACAAATTAAGGACTAAATGTACACTTTTCACAATGATATAGGAAGTGACATAGGAAGTGAAATATAAGATGTGCTAAACTTCATGACATACTTGGAATCTGGCCTATGCTTTCTTAAATCTAGCTTATTCACCAGTTTTTATATCTTAATAGCTGTCTATTGCACTGGGATTTTTTTGTTTTCTTATGCATTAAAAAATTATACCTCAGCTTATTAAACTGATCTATGGTTTTTGTCAGATATTTTATAAAACAACAACTCAATAACATCGAGTAGCTCTATAATGAACATTTCATCTTAACTATTGTACAAATTAACCTGAAACCAAACATAGGAAAAATATAAATACTTTCTTTTGTTCTTCCTCTCCATGGGGACAAACACATTTTTAAGCCAATTTTGTCTGTTTCTGCAAATACAGTTTTATTGTTTGTAAACAAATATCATATTTATACAATTCCACCATCACACAGAATAGCGGAATACATAGATCAATCTATTTTTCACTGATAAAAGATGGGAAAAGTGTTCCAGAATAAAATTTCAAAGTATAGAATTAAGAGCCTTTGACATTTACACCCCTCTCATGCTAATGGGATCTGTCCACACTTTTCTCAACACTGTGCACCTCTACGAGGATATATAAATATTTTGGATCTGAGGAATTCTACTGCACACTGTGAGGCAGGATCTTTCTCACAGGGCTGCGGGGGAGAGGTTCAAGTTTAAAAGCACTTTCACCATTCTAAAGAAGCCTCTTGGCACAAGTTCAGATGCACGTACATAGCCTGTCACAGGGCCCACATAAAAGCTGGGGTGGGGAGTGGGGGAAGTTTATTAGAGTCCTTCTTGAGCAGCTTCCTAGGATGCATCTTCAGAACCACACAGAGTACATTTATTTCACTTGTGGAATACTGGAGAGTTTTAGTTTACATTATCACATAATTTAGTCAAAAATCCCTAAATTAAAGACTTTGCCATTACAGCACTGCAACTCCTTCAAGCTTTTACACACACACATACTGACCCTACAGACCTGTCTCAAAGTTGTTAGCAAAGAATCATTCCTGCCGTAAGGTCCTAATTGAAGTGTTACAGAAAATAAATTAATTAAGTTAGTTGGTAAAATCTTAGTAGGCTGCAGTAATGGAGAACAATGAGGGAAACATCATTGTTTCTAAGTAAATATTATGAAACTTCACACATTCTGTGATGAAAAAACAAACATCAGCAAGTTTGTGCAGCCCTCTCTTCCTCACTAAGCAAGCTACCTGGTAAGTGCCACTCATTTTCAACTCTATGATAGTTATTGGTTCATCTATGTAAATCACAGTGTAAGCTGAAAATTGAGCAAGTCCACTGAAACATATGAAAATCAAAAGCAGGACAAAAATCAAAAGTAAAAAAGGGGAAACTTTAAATTCCATCCACTTCCCTGAATTTGAAAAGTAACGCCTCTCTCCAATTAAGACAAAATTTTTGCTGTAATTTGCATAATAGTGTCTGTAGACAAGATGGAGGGAGGAGACTGTTCGACTGAGGCCCTTTCCCATTAAGGTATTTAATTTCTCATGAGAATATGAACAATTTTTCTGTAAATTATGGAAATAAGTCAATAAATATGGCAACTGGTATTCAGAGGAGTGACAATACAACAAAAGTCTTCCATATCTACACCAACTGAACACATTTCTCCTTTAATGCTCTGGCAATAAGATCAAAACAAGTCTGCGTATAACATAGCCTACCAAAAAAACAGAAGTCAATTTACATTAAATGAAAACAGTTATTTTCCTACTTCTCCACTATTTCAGTTACAGTTTTAAAATGTTTCAAAGAAGCAAGATACAACTAGCTACCATAAACAGCAAAAAGAGATCTTCAGATCTCAAAAGTAGCTGTAGCACAATTTGCAGACTAAGTCCACAGTTAAACCACATTAATATAGAGGATGAGAGAAATTTTTGCCAGAGAAAGAAGTCTCATCAAACAAGATAATCTTTGTTTGTAAATATTGAGGAATTTTAGCTTTAGTGCAAGAATGATGAAGGAAATTTTGATCTATGATGTTTGCCTGACAAGAGCAACATAGAGTACTGATTATACAACTTATCCTACTGTCTAGAAAGGTCACAGTGATCATGTAAGTTACTTGGAAGTTCCTGAAGTTAGTTGTAAGTTCCTAAATTTGAGGAGTTTGCTAACACTGCTTCAGTTAATCATTACCAAATATGAAACCAGGCTGAATCACAGCTGTTGACCTCCTCCACTGATTAGTGACACCCCTAGAGATTATTCTAAGGGTAGATGAAGATAATTAGCTTAAACATTGATGTCTCAAGTATCACAGATGCCCATGGCACCAAGAACACTAGAATGGCCTGAGACGGTAGCGTTAAGACATGATTCCTCTGTACAAAAAAAAAAAAAAAAAAAAAAAAAAAAAAAAAAAAAATAGCTCCCTCCAGTGAGGAAATGGCAGTCCTTAATTATGGAAGAATTCAGTGAATCCAAAAAATTCTCCCTGTTCCCTTGCTTAAATAATTCATTGAAAGAACATGAGAAAAGCCATGGATGGTAACACCATAGGGTCACCTGTGCAAGAGGTGATCACCTGTCTTTAGCAGGAATAATGGTGGCAATAAGGCAGGAACTAATATACAAGTAAGGCAAAACCACAATTGAATTTCTCCTGGTATTCCATCCCAGCTTCCAGCAGCCTGCAGCCAAAATTGAGGCAGTATCTCCTCTCTGAAACAGGAACTATCTCATAGCTTTACTCTTGGGTTTTCACCTAGTTCCTTGAATGTGAGAGCAACAGAATTTGTTGCAACCTTTTAAAAGAGAAGAAGACATTCTCCTGTGTCAGAAACTAGTGAGCCTGGGAAAGAGGTGTCCGGAGGTGAAAAGGAGCAAGAGTGAGGGGGTCTGCAAGAGCAGGCTGCCTGCGTTGCATCCAGAAAGTGCAGAAAGACACGCAAAAGCAGGGCCACAGAGATAATGGGTTTCTCTTCACAGATTATAGAAGGAAATGCACAAATTTCACAGCAGCTCAGCAACTCACTGAACTGACTAAAACCAAACCAAAGATAAAGCACATTCCCCACAGAAGAAGAATTAATTAAGCTATAAATTGATTTTGGTATTTTTTCTGACCCAGTCACTTTGAATGCTCCCTTCAAAAAAATCTATCTTAAAATTTCAAAATCTTACTTTATATTACTTTTTAAATATTTTTGAACATATTAATATAGTTCAAAGCTCTAGACATGCCCACCTAAAAGGTAAAGTCAAAATAATAGCCAGGTACAATCCTCAAAGGGGCTTTAATTTCATAGTTTGTCATATTTTTTCAAATGTTTTATCAACATTTTATCAATAAAATAAAATCTCATGGGGCCAAAGGAAAGTACTGTAGGAGTCTTACAGTTTTTAGTATCTGTTTATTTAAGTCTCAGTACTAATGTTTTATTAACATAGATATTTCATAGAATTACACAAAATAAATAATGAACAGGCACAAGAAAACTAAATAGGAAAGAGTTCCATATTTCAAAAGGCAGCTAAGTATGCAAATTTTATTATTTAAATTAAAATGTCAGTACCTTCAAATTATATTAATGGTTCCAAGTTGATAATGAAAAAATTGTATCAAGGCTTGGGACGGATAAAGAATTTTAAAATCTCTCTAATTCTCCCTACCAAAAGCAATTTAAAGTTATTAGATTTCTAACACTTCATCCTCTGTATAAACCATAATTCTGGTAGAAAATTAAACACTGAACTGCAATTTACTTTCATTTTTTATGAGAAAAACATATTGAACAATTTTACCCAAGTCATCAGAGTACAAGATGTAGTGTATATTAGGAAATACATTTCCATGCTTTGGAAGACTAAGATCTGCAGAGCTTCACAACAGCCCTACCTCAGTAATGATAAATAAGTGACAGCTATCATCAAGATAGTGAAATTCAGGAAACAAAAATGACAACCTGTAAATCGTGGAACCTATAAGCTTCTACTGATAAGTTTACAGGTTCAATTACTTTTCAGTAGAAATTATGTGTATGCTTTAGTAAAATTTACTCATTAATCTGACAGTTTTCCACAAAAAAAAAAAAAAAAAAAGGGGGAGAAATTATACAGAACACATACAGCCCTTATATACTCTCAAGGTTGCTATTCAGCTGCTGAATAACAGAAACCTACAGTGCCAAACATTCAATTTCTTTTCATAAAGCATAAAGCAGGACAAAAAAAATTATCAATAGTTACTATATTTCCTACAGCATTGACTCCTTTGCAGTTTGGGAAAAATAATCTTATCAGGAACATAGACAACCAGTGCTGTTTAGTCTTTAATGACTGTCTGGATTTTCAAAAACATTTAGAAATGTTTGGTTTAATTCAAGAAATCCTACAGGGTTCAGGGCCACTTACCTGAGACACAAAAGTAGGGGTGTAAATTGATTTCTTATTTTGTCAATATGAAGGCCTTTCTTATTCTCTCAGCCATGGTGACTTCAATTGCTTTCAAACATTTTCAGCTTCTGCATTTTCCCAGACCTTATTAATGTAGCACTTCTGCTGTTATACTACATCAGTTTACCTTTTAACTTCTTAATAGACAGTAGTCTTCATGGGCTGAAACTGCCCATTTGCATGGCAGATAGTCTGTCAGCAGCAGATATGGAAGGCTTGCTTACAACCTGATCACCACAGTAAAGCTATAGCTGGCTCTATATTTTCACAGCAAAAATCAGTGTCAATGTAATATCTGTGTATATGATTATTGAGTTATTCATTATGAGCTATTCCTCTTTAAGATTGCCCCATCTTTCAGCCACTGCGATAGAAGTACATAGTGTGTAAATTCAGATTGCAAGAAAAAAATGTATCTGAAATTCCATAATCTTGAAGAGCTCAGCAGCCAAAAAATTTATTTTCATTTTTTATTGGTCAATGCACAGGTAGGTTTTATGACTGTCTTCCAGTTAAATGTGAGATTTGATTTGGTTCTGATTTCTGATGTGTGAAGCTTTTTCTCATAAAGGTATACAACTATCTGTATAAAAACCTTCACACATAGATCTATATATATAGAAAATATGCATACAGCTGCTTTCATTTCACCCATATACAATGTCCTCCAGTTTTTATTTTTGGAAATAAATTATTATGGTGATAAAGTGATGGAGACTGTAAATTATACAAAGGGTTTCCTATACTTAAGAAATAATGCCAAACTGCTTCTTTGTTCTCCCATGAAGTGATTATTTTCTGATCTCCCTGATGCATCTTGGTCATTCACTCAGTGCAAATGATGCCAAGGTCAAATTTTCTCAGTCTGTAATGTTTAGCCATCTCATTAGAATTGGAAAGTCCAGAAAATGAAGTCATGAGCACTCTCTGTTATTCCTCTTGGGGTAACTGGGACGTGACTGAATTTTTAAAACCTGCTCTTCTCTTCCCAGAGAAATTGCTGCTTAACCTGGTAAAATTGTCAGGACAGGGACATATGAAAAATGGCATTCTGAAAAGATTGAGACTCAGAAAGATACAACTGACTTTTTTTCACGGAGGTTGCTTATTTTACTTAGAACAAAACTAGGAAACTTACCAAGATCTAAGTAGATGCCTGGAACAAAAGAGTTGAGAAAAAACATGAGAATAACACATCCCAGCACTGTCAGACACTTGATGAGAAGAATTTTGTCTGTTATTCTGTGCTGGAGACAGACAGGAAAATAAAATTAATAATTGTATTAAAGAAGAAGCTATGTATTATGCATAGAGTTCAGAAAAGCATGTGTGAAGCGCAAACTGCTCTTCCTGTATTGTACATTCCTCTTCAGCAGAAAAGACAGAACTACCTGAAGAGTTTTTATAGATGTGCATCTTACACATACCTATAAAAAAATGAATATATGGTCCAACAGGTTTTAAGAGATACAAGTATCTAGCACCTGCTGCCTATATTTGGCTGTACTCAGCTGCCCCCTCCACAACTTCATTCCAGAGTGTGAAGAAGGGTTGAAATGCAACTGCTACCACAGAGGGCATTCTGACCACTCTGTGGTTTTGGGATCTGGGACAAAATAACCCTCCTTTTTCCAGGTGTGCTTTAAAAACCTATAAACTACTCTAGAGGTCAAATCTTTCACATCTCCTGTTCAACTCTCATGTACATACCAAACTCTTCATCTCTACAGAGTTTGTACACCTCTGTGCCCAGATCCTGCTTCACTGTGGCCAATTTCCTCATGTCCTCAGCCCTCAGACCAAGGGCTTTCTGTCGTGTCTCTGCTTTCACTACCACTCCAGGGAATCACTTTCTCCCAGACCAAGTTTGTCTCTTGTTTCCCATAGTTAAAGCTCTACTAAAATACAAGTAGGTCTCTGTTCTTTAAAAAGTTTGTCTCTTATGCAATGCCTTGAAAGGGGTGTAAAGAAAATCTGTTGGATTTGTTCTGGCTTGATGTGACACCTAGGACAGTGTTTTCCCAGTCAAGGACTTGCACCCCAAGGAGTCCAATAAAGGACTTGAGCTCTCAGACACAGGCCTGATTCATTAGTGATGCTAGTGAGGTAGAGAGATTGAGACACTTCAATAATTAAATTTAGGAGACATTAATCCCTCTACAGAGTTACCATCTTTTCGGTTTCAGCATAAAGAATTAAGCAGTGCCAGTGTGTGCACAGCTAAGAGAACAGGATTTATCAAGTGGTTTGTCCCTACTTGAATAATAAAAGCAATAGTGTCACCAAAATGCATTAAATTAGAGTCAGCATTGAGTACATTAGGAGGAGTGTACTCTATTATCATTTGTCATGGCTACAAACAATTTATTGACACCTCCTGAGCTGTTCTGGCTATGGATTAAAAATTTAAGAAAACGCTGCTGAATCATTGATTCTTTAAGTTACAGTTTTCCAAGGAACAGTACAAAACCTATCAAAACCTCGCCATGTGGTTCAATAACCTTGTCTGACCGAGAAGCCAACCACCCTGGCTGCAAAATTTTTGTCTATCAGGAGAGTTATTAAATTTCCATCAGATTTAAAGCACTATCTCTGTATAAAGGCTATAAGAGATATCTCTATATCTCTATATATTTACGTGAATGCTGAAAAAAAATTGCCATCTACTTACTTTTTTCTGAAGTTCCTGGATATTTGTTTCCCAGTTTTTATCTTCTTGTGAAATTTGTCTGAAAGAAAATGACACCTACTTTTGTCCAGAGTGAAATCAGAGCTCTGCCAGGGGTGTTGGAATAAATCCCTCTCATCACATATAGATCACCTTTTTCCCTGTGTGGAGTAACTCACACCACAAAGGAATCATGGCCTTCTTACATCCAGCAGCAAAATTCCCATGAGCATTCACATAAGACTCCACTTCTGTAAAAGCTCCACTAATACACAAACCCCTCTGTTCATGAAGAAATCCACAGGCTGGGAAGGAGCTGGACTCCAGGATACAGAACTCAATATAGGATTTGGCTATCTGCAACATGTAGTTCCCTTACTAGAGTTTCAGGAGCTGATGTGTGTGTCCCACTGTGATAAAACGAGGGTCCTGTGCTAACATCAGCAAGTCAGAACACATATGTTTTACATTTGCATTTTATAATGAAGTTTTTAAGATCTGAGTAACTTCACTGTGTTATCAGCACAGTCAGGCCTCCAGCAAAAAGCCTTGGGCTTTGCAGTTCAGCAAAGCTGTTGTTAATACTAATGAATTTTTATGTTGTTGTAAATGTTCTGTGCTGGAGGAATCCTGATTTTCAAGATTTAATATACAATTTTTTTTGTAAGTCAGAAGGGTCCTCTTTAGAATATCGTGAATTCTGATAATCTCAAAATCTTTTGAAAAGGAGGTGATTTTAACAACCTTATTTTTCTTAAGGTATTAATACTCAATTCAAAATACACAATATCAGCAAAAATTATGTAAACAATCTTATTACTGAAATAGTTCAAGAGATAGTTACATGCTCTTGCTCGAATTACATTATTAATTAAAATAAATTATTCCAATTTTACTTTAGTCAATTAATATTCAAAATATTTATCACTGCTATCACTGCTATTACTCAGTCATCAAATTCCACAGCATAACATCTGGTATTACTAGAATCTAAACAAAACAAGGTCATTATTCTTATAGCCGTAGTTCATGTAAACTTCTTTTCTATACATAAAAATATGTCTGCACTCAGGTTCACGCTGAAATTTTGATTATTAAATAATTGCCAAACACAGCAATTCACTGGTGAAATGTTTTTCAAGCTCACCCATTTACTGAAGAGAATTTGAATTTTTCAGTTAAAAAAAAAAGAAACTCCAGCATCTTACTGTGCTGAAGCCATAACTGTAAGGAAAAGTGTAGCGATATATTTGTGATGTTTTAAACCAAAAGCTGCCTGGAATTTCTAGGCCTTTAATTTCGGGTCATATTGACAAATGTATTTTCCAGGCCTTACACATCAGTTTTGCCCTAAAATACTTTGTGTTTTACTGAGGCTGAGAATGGCTTTTTCTTATCTGCCCCAAAATCCATCTCATCAAGATAGAGCTAGAAATGCAGGTCTTATCCCAGTGAAGATCCCTGAACAGGGAGGTGGGACACGCTGGTCCTTGCTTACCTGTGAAACGTCCTCAGCTTTTTCCTCAGGAGCATCTCCAGAGTCAGCACCTTCTGCATCAAGAGGCATTTCACAGCAGTCTCCTCTCTGCTGGCTGGGTTGATGCGCTGAGCTGTCAGCCTCCAAACATAGATCTCATGTTTCAGCTCTGAAAAATAGCAAAATTGCATCAATGTAAAGTCCAACGCAAATGAAACCAGAGATGGATAAAATAAGTGTAATGTGCTCTGGACTCAAAGCTGTTAGTTGGAATGATTGGAATGATTTCCCAACAAATTTCCATTCAGGAAGCTGCTTTTGTCATTCATTTTGCAGAGCTGAAGTGAATGAAAAGTAAATAGAATTTTTTTTTAATTTTTAAATAAATGAACCGTAAAGTCTTTTTTCAAAGAAAAAGTAGTACTGTCTTCAAATACTTGCAAATGTCTTCAACACGCTTAAGGGCTAAAATTGTAGCCCATTCATTTTTCAACAGAAAGCAAGCTGTCAGTACACATTATTATACTGCTAAGAGATACTAGTTCCCTGTGTAGTTAGGAACTACAGCAAATGCTCCTTCACGGTACTTAAAACAGACATGTTTCCATTCAGTCTATGTTCATACAGACAATTTTATCTACATAAGGCAAAAGTGAAATTTGACACTGTCTTATGGAATAATGTGTAACAGTATTTTAAAGGTTTCCTAAGAGGATTTAATTCTTAAGCACTGAAAATACATGTAAAAACAGAGACCATAGCTTTCATGGTGACCTGGATGATATCTGACCCTGTGTAATTTCAGACTGACTGAGTAACACTTTGAAATCAGACTCTACAATCTTCTCAAAAATTTCAATCCTTTTAGATTATTTTTTCCATGCACCATTGAGGCCTTGGAGAATGACCAAAAAACATGTGTTCCTGTTCAAGGAGGATGTTAAATTGGGCATGCCAAAAAAACCCTTTGAATTTTACAGGAAATCGCTAAAGAAATCAAATCAGAATACTCATTCAGAAATTGTCTGTTTGAATGTTTCCTGTTGAAGCAATGGGATGCTTCCTCATCCTTTTCTGTTCCACTCAAATTTCTTGTCACTGAAGACAATATGTCAAAAATCCAAGGTTTTATATTTTAAGATCCCTGTTCAATCAGCAAGTTACTCTTATTCTAAAAATGGATGTGTAACTCTTTACATCACGTAAGCAAGGTATAAGAATTATTTATAAAAATATTTAGTTAAATAAGAAAAATTTAAACATGTATTGATGTAGGCAGTGTTGTTAATGTTTTATGCTGCAAGTCTCTAGAGGGTGATGATATCCGCTATCAAAGAGAGTACTAAACATGTTTAATTCCAGTTTCCTTTACAACTAAGTATTCATAATGATAATGCAGAGTGAATCTTATAAAGATTGACTGTGAGAAGGAATTAGACTCAAAGAAACTCAAACATTTAATAACAGAAGTGTGTCCAGAGTCTGCATGGTTGACATAGAAGAAAGGGATTTGAACATACATTTCGAATGGTTTGTGTCTATAGATCTGTCAAAGTGCTAATGCTTGCCTAAATTTTACAGTGTATGAACAGAAATACAAATTCACACTGTCGAAAGCCCAGTTGTCATCCTGGGCAATTAAACAATCAGTGCTCAGCTAAAGCTTTTCTTCCAATAAGGGGATTTATACCTGAACCACAGATTCCAAAAGTATGCCAAATGAACCACTTTCCTTTGCAATATATTTGGTAGCTCTTGCCAGGAGCATAATCTGGCACAAAGTTATATTACAATATGGATAGGTCTTGTTTATTAAAGGATCCACGTGACTTTTGGCCATCACTTATTTTTGCATCATTTTACATCAACATTTGTGACGCACACAGATATAACAGCAGTAATTTTCCACTCATAAAGGGGGAAAAAAGGCCTCTCTGTACTTCATTCTTATGTGATTTTTGAGTGAATATGACTGCGGCTTTGAAACTGTCATGAGTCCAAGGGAAAGAGTGTGTTTTGTCTTTTTCTCTGGCAAACGCTCATGAAGCATGAGCATCCAGTTTGCTGTTCTACTTCCCTACAGTTTTTCTTTCTACAACAACTTTTCTGATGTCATCTGTTCATCCTGCCCTAGCATTTCTCCCCATCCTTTCCAAGTGAAATTTCACCAAGGGTTTAGCTGATAGAGGGAAGTTGAATCATTCACCACCTAAATGAGATGCAAGTACTCCACAGTTATTTCCATACAGAGAATATCTTCTCTGCTTCAGAAAGAGGCAGCTATCATCACTGTATCTGGGCCACAAACAAACCCATAGAGTGGAAAGCAGCATGACTTATGTTGCAGATTCTTGTTCCACATTTGAAATGCCCTGGGGCTAATCTCCAGATGGAGCAAAGTTGGACTAGTACTTCGTGATCTACATTAAAAAAATATATGCATGTCTTCACATGGCTTTGATCATGCCTTTATGTACAGCAAGTGCATGTTTGATTTTTCAGTCATTAGTTTTCTAAACATCCAAGGATGTGAACATCTGGCCTGCTGTGGAGTTTACTCCAGAGCAAACTGTACTTGGAAAATCAAAACAGTTGATACAGCTTCTATACCGCAGCTCCTGTTGCAGTAATGATTTGTGCAGAGGTTTTCTAGGTCATCCCACAGAATATTTCTCCTACTTCTCTTTCATGCACACTCTTATTGTTAATAGTCCATCATATCATGGCATCAGGTAATACATATTTATTTGAAGTAGTGCTTTTCTTGAAGGAAAAATAATGTAGAACCTTGAAGTCAGCAACAACATTTAACATGGCCAAAGTCTTTTGGCCTTGCTAGACTTCTTCCATTTCATAATTGCAAAACCATTTAGGCAGCAACCTCCAGAGTCTGGGAACATCTGATATTTTATGACATACCGTATTACACATGGACAAGGGCTCAATGCAACTGAAGAGTCTTATCAATCACTTTGAAATTACGGCCAAGATAGCACAAGGGCAGCATTTGACTGCTACTGAATAGAATCACAGGATAGTCTCACACTGTTTCTCCATGTCCATAAGAGCCCCGTCAGATGAGATCTAATGGTTATATTACACCAGAGTTCTCTCCCCTCACTTTTCCAACCCAATCCACAGGGTTTTTGTAGGGTTAGCTTTATGTTTGATCGCCTTCTATCCAATGTACCTGATAGTGGTATCAGGTCTATTGCCAGTAACTGACATGGTGAGTCTGTAGCATGGCACCTTCTCATTAAAGCAGCTAAATTAACATTGGACTGCAACTGGACTCAATGATCCTTGTGGGTCCCTTCCAACTAAGAATATTCTGTCTGCCAGTTCAGAGTAGGCATTGATCTGGAGCACAAGAAGATAGGACAGCTGCAGCACAGCTCAGTCAGAAAATTCAGCTCATTATGATACTAAAACCTTTGTGAATGCCATACATTCCTAAAGCCCACGAGGCACAACAGCAATATACCTAGTATTATTATTTCCAGCAAGAAAATAGAAAGAATGCATTTCTAACAATAAAATACCAATTTTTGACTTTGTTATAGGATCAAATAAAGGCTCCTCAAACATGTAAACCTTATGCTGCAAATCTGTTCTGACTTTGTTATTGATCATATTTTGCCATAGGAACCACAAACATTGCATCCTGGACCCACTGAGTTTAACTAAATTTTAGCTGCTGACCTGGGCTGTGACAGTTGAGGAAAAAATTCTGCATTTTAGAAAATATTCTTTATTTGAAAACTGCATATTATTTCTGCAATCTGACAATTAATAGTCAGATTGATTTTCACTTGAATAATCACAGTCCCATCCAGCTGCCAATAAAAAAGACATCCTCAAAAACTGAGTGTAATTAATTCCCAGTCTCAGAATCTGAAAACGTCCATTTTGTTAATTGAAGATATTCAGAAGAGCATGCCCAACCTTGATGAGATGATAAAAATTATCATTAAATAACAATTTTCAACTTGCACATGGAATAACTACATAAACTATCTTTTTGCAAGCAACAGAAGTTTGCACTGCTGGGCTGTGTCTAACAACATTCAAAGAACATTCATCTGCATATTTGCTTAGTTTCCTTTCTCTTCATGTTACTGCAGCTTAACTATTTTCAGTAAAGCAATTGTTTTTCTTAGCCAAATTCTCAAAATGAGAATATTTCTGTCTTTCTAAATGCACAGCAAGTTAAGTATCATGAATTCTAGCTTAACTAGTAATAGTAATATCTATAACTTTTAGTAATTTTTAAATTCCTCATCTTATGTAATCAATCTTCTAAGCAATATTACTTGAATGGTGTCATCTCCATTTTGTAAGTGCAGAAACTAAATCCAAAATTTGAAACCCATGAGTAGAAAAAAATCACCTTGAGGGATATCCCAGCTCAAAAACTCATGCCTCTCTCCTAGAGGCAGCATCCCCCAACAGGACACAAGCATGAGGATCTAAATCTAGAAAAATAAACAAACAAAACAAAACAAAACAAAAACCATACTGGAATATTCTTGACTTTATTCCTTTGAATAGTTCAGTTCCTCAATGATAGATAAAGGTAAGCATAAGTATAAACATTGCAGGGTCTTCAAAACTGCATCAAAACATGTTTTGCCTTATTTAGCTAAATACATGCAAAGGAACACAAGGAATGTGTGTAATGGTGCATAAAGCAGTACAGAGAATTTATATAAGCTTTTCAACTCAGTGTGACATCTGAAGCCCCATTTGGTCATACAGGCACCTAATGCCAGCTCAGCTACCCAGCATGGGATTGCATCCATCACATAGGAATTACAGGGCATCAGCATCCTGCAGCAGAGCAGCTGGAGCCCGGGCAGAAAATCACAAAGCTCATAATTTCAAACACTTAAATTACTCACTAGGAGTCGTCTTCCAAGCAAGCTGGAGCAGGCTGCAGGAGACCCACAAAAGAATCTACAACATAACCAGCCTAACCCTGATTTTATGAGAGAGTAGTCAATTTAGTGTGTGTATGATGGTCACATAGGACTCAGATGGAGTAATCTTCAGATATTAAGGGTTAGATTTCTTGTGAAATTTCAGGATGGTTGAGAAATATACACATTACTCTTCAGTTGTTCCTGAACGACAGGTGGGATATCTCTCTCTCAAGTAACATGGGCTCTGTTCTCATCTCTGGGTAAGTCAGACTTTAGAGCCACAAACTTATTTTAGTGCTTGTGGGTTTGCGCTCAGTTTCCTCTACAGCAATTCCCCATCTTTTAAAAGCAGGAATCTGAATGTATTTAGGTTCTCTGCATGCTCATTAGCACATGCCTAATGTGCTTAAAATACTTCATTCCATTACACTGAACATGGTACAAGAAAGTCAAGAGTCAAGTATTTTGAGCATGCATTTATCTAAAATGCTACTGTAATTTGTTTCAGAATTTTTTTCTTATGTGTGAAATCTAGAAAAATAGCTCTGGATTACTATCAAATAGTTTTCATTCAGACTGCTAGACTTGTAAATGAAAACTAATTTTGTTGAGGTCTTCCATTAAACTACAAGTCTCCCTTAGAAAAAAACCACCTTTCTTAATGTCACTGTACTTTGTTCAAAAGCAAATAGATACATTCCAGTCCCAATCATTTTGCACAAAATACAGTACTGCTGATGTCCTTTCAATATGAGAAAAAGTGCCACAAGCCACCACTTAGAGATGGTATTCCCAAGGATAAGCCAAAAAGAACCATGAAGAGATAAAGCCTCAAGAGGACAACAGTCTTTTGGAGTATTTCAAAAGATAATGGCTTTCTAATGCTTTTAACAAGACAAAACAAAGAGAAAAACTATGAAGCCTATTTCAGACTCAGCATAACTTTTATCAATGGTTTAGAAGAAAAAATGATGACTAATACACTGAACACGCTTTGATTAATGAAAATGGCAGAGCAATTAAAAATCTGTCAAGCTCACATTTGTATTTGAAACACCATCACAGTGAAAGTTTTCTGCAGCAAATAAACACGGATAATGTGTTACATAGAACTAAACAGCTCTTTTAAGCTCTGTTTATTAGGAAGATCTTATGAACTTCAGAGCCACCGAAGTGAAAAACTTTGTCATAGCTTCACTGAAACACTGTTAAGGGAAAGGCCGTGTCTTGCCAACCGCTGTGCAATACACCTGTGCAAGCCTTTCACAACTGAGGTCTGTATACAGAGGGGCACAAATGCCAAAAAAGAAACAGGAGCTAGCACTAAGTTTTCCTGCCCATCAGTGATTTTCCTGTACTCGTTCCTTCCATGAAAAATGTGTATAATAGTCAAGTGCTGCTCTATTGATTCAGAATGACACTATATTATACCTTCTTTCTGCATAAGACAACTAATATTACAGCTGCCTTCTTGTGAGAGCAACATTATCAATGCACTAAGCAAATAATACAAGATTGTAATATTCTCCTTGTTTTGCGATGTCAGAATACTATTTTTATCATCTGAAGACAAGAAGAGGCAGATCAATGTTTTCCTCTTTCCAAGGGGAAAATTCTATCAGTGCTAAAGCAGTTCAAAGGACATATAGATGAATTAGAGCATAAAATTATCTAAAATTGTTAAAAAATATAAAAAATCTTCAATCTGTGGCAAGGAAATAACTATACTTCATTTTATTCCTGATCATCAGGGGAGCTATCAGAAGTGCAAATAATAAAGGACAGCTTTTGATTTGCATTTTCAAACATAAAGCCATGGCCCTGGTAGATCCTGATATATTATCCAAAAAGATTAAACACAGTGTCTGAAGGGACATTAAGACTACCTAGTTTGTTTGAGACTGAAAGTCTTACTGTTTTTTTCAAATAAAAAACACAATATGTACCAGAAAGATACTAATTTAGATACCAAGAGCATTCATAAGAAAGCTGCACCTTTTAGTTCAACATGATAACATCCGCAGTAGGAGAGTTAAAATGTTAACTATTCACTACTTAGTGTTAATTTCTACAACTGAATTGGAGAGAAGAGAGAAAAAGAGACCAGACAAAAAAAGCCAACATGTTTTACTGTCCACAGTGGTCCTCAGATTTAAAAATATTTCCCATAAAATCTGATGAAATTATCATCTTAGGCGAGGACAAAAACTTCCACCTAGATTGAGCTTAGAGTTGAATTCTTGAAAACATATTGAAATAGTCCTTTCTTTGGATGTTACTGTCTTCATAAACTGCTTGCTATTTTCCTCACTCTAACCAGCTTCCAAGTGAGGACAGGCCACTACTTTCAACATCACCTTAAATACCAGTTATTGGCAGTTAGTGAAGTACCTACATAAGTACAGATACACCTCAGGACAAAGATCTGTCAATTTCCTTAATTCAGCTACATCACTGATGTACTTCTCACTGACACTAGCAAGAAATGGCGCCTAAGTTACAAATATGTCAGCAAAAATAGGACTAAGGACTGTTCTTTAACGCTGAGTAACACACATACTGATGTTACGTTACACCTTATCCCGAGTGCCCTCTGTGTCCCTGCAGTGTCCTGTGGCCCTAGACATTACTGTTATTTTATGTGGACTTTTTGCATTTCAAAGTGTCTGCTGATAAGTATTGGAGTTTTCTTGCAAGTCATCACAGTAGTTCTTTTTCCTCCTCCTCTCCCTTTTCTTCTCTTTGAGAACATCTGTAGAGCTTCACGTGGAAGAAAGAAACAAATTTGCTCACTCATCTGGTCACTGCATTTCCCATTGTGGGAAACAGCACTGTGTTTTTCACACATTAAGCATTTTACCTATGACTATGATTAATTAGAAAATTCCTTCCTTCTGTTGTCGGCTTTACATGCTCTTATACTACCACCAGTATTTTTTCAGCTGCTGCAGACAGTGAGTACAGAGTATTAGTATACTAATATTTGTCACCAGAACATGTGCCTCCCACTCTTCTGGGGGTAACAACCTTGCCAAACACTGAGGTCCACATCTCCACAGCTTGACAGCTGAGACTTAACAATGTATTGTTACACTTCCCAGGGACTAAATAATGTATTGTTAACCCTTAAAGGACAAAAACCCTTTGGTTTCAGGTTTTCAGAGTGGGAGTTGAAACAGTAAATTTAATTCTTCTTACATTCAGATATTATTTCCCTTAGATATTCTTTTGTGAAAGTGTAGATGCATACAAACTTTTCAAACCTTCTCAGCTTACTCTTCTAGCCCTAGCATCTTTTGCTGCATCACACAGAACAAGGAGCAAGTTTATCAGCTAAAAGTCAGGCTCAAAAAAAGTCCTCAAAAATCCCTTCATTCTTAAAAAACATGGGATTTTCTCTCTCATGAACGAGTTCTTCAGAGTCTTTTTTTCTTTTGCTAGCTACCCCCCTTAAAGCCACTGCAGGTAGACAGTGGTTCCTGGGGAAAGAACAGGTGTTTTTACTGCAGCAGAGGTGCTGCAGATCAGTCTGAACGCCAGCAGATTTAGGACACTGGTAAGATACAGTGTTGAAATTAAGATTAAAATGTATCTTCATAATAAGAGCATTGTCTGTTTTTAAAATTTATGCCAATCCATTTTAATAACCTGTGTATCCTAAAGCAGCAGAAAAGAAGTTTAAAGCACGTGGTGTGCAGGGACAAAAAATCTGGGGAGAGTAATACACCAATTAAATCTCACATAACTTGTTTAATCGCTAATTGAGGGCAAGGTGAGGAAAGACTGGTATTTAGTTGATTAAAACAGCTGCTTCAAACAAGCCATTTGAAGTTATCACAGAACCATTTCAACTGGAGATGAAAGGCCCCCCAGAAGCACCTCGGAGGCTATTCTGCAAATCCAAACCATGACAGTTATCTCCTAATGGAGCTGTATTTGTCTCTTTCTTTCTCTTCCCCTCTCACAGAAATTTTCAGTGGAAAGAGTGGCTCTTCAGCATTTGCTCTAATTGAACAGCTCCTGATTAGGTCTGCAGCAAAGGACAAGCAGCTGATTACAAGAACACATGGTACACTGATTAAGAGACTATTAAATCTGAACAGACTAAGGTGCAAGTCACAAAGATTGCCAAGAAATTAATTGAGGGAAATAAGTTTGCCAGTGTTTCAATACTACAGCGTTTCACTGGCAAAAATACTATGTCAGTGAATAAACTGTACTACTCAGATTAATTTTAAAAAATCTCATACATACTTTATTTCTTAAAAATCCAAAAGACATGCTTTTAAAGTTTATATCCAAAAGGAAAAAAGTGGCAAGTCCATGTTCTAAAATATATAAATATATATAAATAAAAAATAATGCCATTATGTCTGGATCAATACTGCTTACATTTGGGAGAATTAATTTTCTTGATGGCTTTTTGAAAAATCCTACTTTGTAGGGTCACAGGGAAAAAAAATCTAGGTATGTTAGGGTCTGAGTTAATTTCTTTATTTCTCTTGCTCTCTGGATAAGACCTCTAAGGGTGCAGAAAGCCTCAGTTGTTCTAAAATGAAAATGCTTACCTCATGTCAGTGTCATACCAGACAGACATATAGGAGAAAAGGAAGTTCTCCCTAAGTGTCTTAGACAACAGTTAGCCAGTATAAACCAAGAACACCTCAAAAATATTTTTGGTCTATATTCTGGGAAAGAATTTAGCCTTTAGAGATACAAACAGGTAAGCTGAGTGCATCTTGTATTGAATAGACACTAAAGTCAAAACCAAAAATCTTCAGAAGATCTTCCTAAGCTGGGAAATTTCTCCTCTGACTTTTCTATCAGATGAGATTCAAGACACATGGTATAATCTGTTGAGGAGAGCACTGTCATTTCTGCCTTTTAATAAAACCATAATCCTAAAGCAAATTTTCCCTGGAACCAAGGCAAGGCACTACATGCACTACTCCTTTTGCCTAAATGAGATACCTACCATGAAAGCCTCTGCTACAATTAGTCGCCTTGGACTCTCTTTATAAGAGAAAAGTAAACTTTTCAAGGCCTGAAATATATCTGTTCTAGCATAGACAGCTCCATTAGTCTTGAAAAGCTTTTATCTT
Source organism: Cettia cetti (assembly GCA_013401135.1). Taxonomy (NCBI): domain Eukaryota; kingdom Metazoa; phylum Chordata; class Aves; order Passeriformes; family Sylviidae; genus Cettia; species Cettia cetti. The sequence continues at coordinate 89,720 of VZUI01040817.1, forward strand.
TCTTCACAGATTACAAATGAAGCCTGGATATATCAATTGTATCAAAAGCTGTTCTCTCCATGATAAACAGATGCTATATACAGAGGTTCAGAGAAGTTGTACAGCACATTAAAATGTGTGTAGCAAGGTCAGTGGAAGCCTGGATCTTAACTCCTCTGCAGCCAACAGTGAAACAAGCATCAGTCCCAGGGAAGAAACTGTTATACTCGACTGTCTTTATACAAGACTTCTAGAGATTGTTGAGGTGAGTGACATAAAAAGACATAGATTTAGTTCTACTGAATTGTCAAAATTATGCACCAGGGAAATTTAGGGTAGGAAAAGCCACAGAGGCAAGCTGAAGAGGACTTGAAAAGTTCTCCTTGATTAAATGTCTTTAACTGACCACAGACCAGTAAAAGATTGCTGAAAAATTAAATGGAAGAAAACCATCAGCAAGGGAATGTATCAGTGCACTATGTTTGTCATAAGGGAAACCTGGGATATTTCTAAATCTAGGTTGTGAACTCAGCACCTTGAGCAGATGTTATCTGTGGCCACAGACATGAATATCCTGATACTCATGTCTGTGGCTATAATGAATGATGCAAAATATTCCCACAAATTTTGTAAGATATTTAATAATTCCTGTCAAAACCTCAATCTTAGCACCAGAAAAACATTTGCTTCTAAAAATCAGAAAATATCACAACTAAAAAAAAAAAAATTATTAGTTGAAAAATTAATGTTCAGAGACTGAAGTGCCCACACTTCCATCTGAAGGCAGCACTGTAGTAGGCACTACTCAGTTTCCATTTAGCACGTATTCAGTGTAACTATTACAACTTTTTTCATGCTCACACTTACCAACAATTTCACTTGGCTCCTTATTGTAAAGTTTTTTGTTCCAGTAAAGAAGTCTGAGAAAAGGAAAGGAGACCAGAACAACAAGGCAGATACCCAAAAACATATGTCCTGTGAAGGCTGCAAAATCCAATCCCTGAAAATAAAAACAGAAACCTAAATTAAAAATTGTTTATTTTTCTATATTAAGTGCAGGGGAAAGTATTCAGCTTTTATGTACATTAACAATTAATAATAAATATAGAGCAATATAGTAAGTTCCAAGTTCAATATCTGCTGTATTTCATCTGTTTCAAGGAGACAATGTTACATTTAACATTACAATTTAATTCAGAGAACTAAAATTACAAGTTATTCTGAAACACACTTAAGTGTTCCTGAAATGTACAGTAAAAAACCCCAAACTGAATCATTAACTTTTACTTCTCACTTAAATCACTGTAAATTCATTTCAAGTCACTCAAATTCTCAGAAATAGTTGAAATTTAATGACCAGCTTTTGTTTCAAACTGTTGACAACAGAAATGTTTACAATAACTCTATCTGAACCATTCCTCTACAATAAAAGTATTACATGTCAATATTGTGTGTATTTTTCTTTCTGGTTAATAAACGAACACATTTCTTTATACTTTGTACAATGAAACCTTTTAATGAAGGGGTTTTAAAAAAAGTTAAGCAGAACTTTCAAGCAGTAAGAAGGAATAGTAACAATTTGCCCTAAAACTTTGAAGTCTGCCATGCTATGAGTAGGACACTAGACTAGATGACCTGTAGTGTCCCTTTCAGTTGAGTTATTCCATTGTTCCATGTTGCACATATCATAGTGGATCAGGATTACACTTTGGGCTGGGCTTTGCTGAAGTAGCCATGACTCAGCTGTCCAAAAGACATTACCCATGAAGCTCCAAGGAAGATCACATCCAAGTACTCTGGTAGTAAGGAACTGTCTTATATTCAAAAAACAGAGATTGTCTGAACTGGTACAGAGCAAATCTGTGACACCTGGAATAAGGCGTGGCTCAAACCCTGGATAGCCCAAGTTGTCCCAGCTGAATTTTTAGAGCACCCACTGATTTCCCAGAGACTCCAGAAAGTTAGTTGATCTCCCCATGACACACCTCTATGCCTCTATTGTTCCCTGATTTTTAACTATAAATCCTTTGGTAATTCCAAAGCATTTTAAAACAGCTTCCCTTGCAACAACAGCTGATACTACCTCCAGTGTGCTAAGATTATTGGGAACTTACTGCTTTAAACGTGTGTGTTAAGATTATTGGGAACTTACTGCTTTAAATGTGTGTTCTTCTATATTGTCAAATGCTAAAAGAATTTATGTGGAAATTTCCTAGTTGAAATGTCTCTGGTTTAAAAAAAGGAAGAAAAAGTTTCTCTATTGCACCACAGGGCATAATAAAAATACACATAACACAAGAAACTGATGACAGTCATAAAGAACTTTCATTGCCAGATAAAGATTGGTCCTCTTTGGCAAAAAAATCCATAGCTTGCAGACAGTCAAATAAATCTCAGACCATAAATATGCAGACCTAGGATTAGAATTTGATCCTATTAAAATACAGGTTTAAGCTTCCTGAGGTAATGTCATCCTTACTTGCTATTTAATATTAGATTCCTTGACTTTTCTACTCTCCAGACACTTAAAGGTGAAACTACACCTGTTCATTCGCTGGCCTTTTGCTGTAACTTAGCTACAGCCATTGCTTTTATGAAAGCAGAAGGAAGACTCTTCAGGAATTGGAATGAGATTATTTTAAGACTTGAACATAAAAAAGTGTCACCAAAAAGAAAAATAATGTTCATTCAGTTTGCCTACAAAATAGGTCAGCCACTCAGGTGCTGACATCTCTCTAAGACAGATTTTACAAATCAAATTTTATAAAGTTTGGCCTCTGGGCATCAAGTTAAGATTCAGAGCTACAGGAGACATTTCTATGAGGGATGAAAACAACATTCATAACTCTAGGAAATTTACAAGTGAATAAAAAAAAGAATTCCTGCAAAAGTTCAGTGTTTGTGAGACCTGCCCCCAAAATACATAAACTCTATATCCCCCATGTTTATTTCCTTAATTATAACCACTAACAACAGATTGACAATAAATATAATTTATTTATGGGTTACCCCTAAGATTTAGCCAAAAAGAAAGACCATAAAATTTTGGCCAGAAAAATAAGAACTTTAAACCTTAAAAGGTTCAGAAATTTTCCAGCTTTGACAGTGTGCCATTAATTGAGTCAGGAAGTATGCAAAATCATTACTCCATTTTGGATGGTCTCTAAAATGGCACAAAGAGAGGTAGGAAGCCAAAATTATTTAAGTTGTAAAAACACTGAAGCTACACTAGCCAAAACAGAAATGCCTAAACCTGAAGGGAAAAAAGAATTATCCTCAAAAGGAAAATGACTGGGAAACAGGTGGTTGAAGACCAATAAAGTAGTAGTTAGGAGGTCAGATTATACTCAATACAGAATTACCAGAATGAGGAAAATTACTTTTGCACTCAGACTAGTCTTACAAAAAAGCAGTGGAGATGAAGCTTTTCTTAGGCTGGCAGCAATCACATCATGCCCATATCGTGAAGCAAAATGCCAGCTACCAAGCCAACTACGATGGTAGAGATTCTCTGCAGAAATACACAGAAATAAAGATAAATCCTAAAGTAGAAAGTAAAACAGATAAATAAGAACCTAATGAAATCCTGTTAACTCTCAAGTTTAAATATGTGATGTCTTCATCACAACTTAAAGGATCTTGAATGTAAGGAAGTATCTTATTGCAAATAAACACAAACACAAAAAGTCACTTGCCTTTACATTTTTATTATAACACCAATTTCAAAGGGGGAAAAAAACCTGTGTCTGGTTCCTGAAATGCCACAATGCAGAGGCTTCTCAAAAAATACAGCACAAAGCTAATTTCTCAAAGAAGAAAATCACCTCATCCTAGAAGGCAAACTAAAATGCTGAGGGTAAGAAGGAAGTCTCAGGTCTGACTCATAGTTGAAAGGAATTGAAATGAGATAGGGATCACAATAGCCTTAAAAAAAATCAGGATTAACACAGCTTCATGACATAAGAGCTGACATAGATAAGCCTTGAAAGCAATTTGCAGACACCATCACAAGAAGAAAAAAAATTGTCTCTTAGATTTTTTGGCATTCTATCCATAAGCTTACCCAAACTTTTCGGAGGGAGCAGCTGGGCTGAGATTCAGGATTTTGTTAAAGTTCATAATATCAGCACATTGATCTTTCATATCTCTGAGATCCCTGGTGAAAAAGAAAACATACTACTCTGCTCCTACTACAGAATAGCTTTACAATTCAGCTAAAACAAATTGTTTTCTAACATGGAGTGTGCCTATTTCAGGACAGAGTCTGCATGACAGAATTGTCGGTGATAAAGCAAGACTGGAGTCAGTTCTATTCCCATTCCTTGTTCCTGGCTTTCCTCCCCATTACCTCCTTGCATTGATCCACAAGAGACAGTCATTGACAATGAATCCTCATGATCACTAGCAATGAGGAAGCTGAGGACTACTAAGTGCACTACTTTAAATGGCTGAATTGGGAAAGGCTCAGAGTGCAATACAGACAGCTGCCCTCCCAGATGCTTTGGGCTGGGTGCTTAGCCCCGGCCCCTCTGCAGCACAGGGAATGTGTTTTCAGGGAAAAACAAGACTGATTTCACACCGGGCATTGTCTGGTAGCTAGTAGCCAGCTGGCAGTCTCTTGGGGAACTTTAAGAGACAAAAGGCTTTTCACTGAACCACAGATACCAAAGATGCAGCAGAGGACGCACAGGTGGTGGTACAGTTGCTTCATCATTTGCCCCTGTTCCTTTTCCCACACCCCAGAAAGGACACGCAACACCTCCACAGAGCCTAAATTCATACCCTTTGTGGCCGTGGGTAGCACATTTTATACCTCCTGAGTCTTCTGCGCTGCTGGGGCCAGGATTCAGCATTGTAAAAAAGCATTAAAGTGCTCCCCATGTCTACTGCATACAACAAAAAGTCATTTTCACAAAGATTTTCTTTTTCTGCACAATAGACTGGAATAGAATTGACATGCACAATAGGCAAGAAATATTTTTCTTCCAGGAGATTTCAATCTATGAGATAAATACAAAACACACTTCAAATGTCCTTTACTTGAGGCTATGATGATTGTGTCAAATTCCTCCTGTTCCCCAGTCGAGAGAAAATCTAAAGATTTTGTTTCAGCAAGACAACAGCCTAAAGGATCCACTGCCTACAGATTCAGAGCTGAAACAGAGTGGGCATCTTTCCTTGGTTTATAGTTTAAAATGCAAAGACAAATATATCAATTTCATATTAGGAGGAAGTATCATATTGTTTTCCTAAAATGCTAGCTTTCTATCATCTTGATTATTATTTTTTTCTTGCTTCTGGAGATGTGAAATTAAATTCTAGTAATTGAGAGCTTTCCACAAGAAATCTGCCTTTTTAGAGAGATGAGAAAGCAAACATTATAGCTAAGTGCAGCAATTTGGAGAGCAGCAAGTACTGTATTTCTAAACATGATGTCCTTTACTTATTTTTTTAAACTAATAAAATGAAGAAGAGCAAGAGTAACTTATTATTTCTACACGGGCTTAAATATCCCTTCTAGCTGAGTGACTGAGATCTGCATTGTCTCTCATAGAAACTGTTCATGATGTCACTGAGCCAGGAATCACTGATGGTCTAACCCAGTTACATGAAGATAATGTTTATTTGAGATGTTGATGAACCTCCTTTTTTGTTTTACATTATGCTGTTTAATGATTACTGCATGCATAGATGGTAAAAATTCTGAAATCATATGTAAGCCCATATTTTAGTTCATGCACTTTACCTAAGTTTAATTTTCTCTTGAGAAAAGGAATCAATGAAACATCGACAGAAGGGGTAGAGTTCTACAAATTGATTAATAGTTTTAACAAGCTTTTATCCAGCAAACTCAACAAAAATAGCCTACTAAACTATGGGAATCCATTTTACCAGTACTTGAAATATCTTTAAGGACTCATATATTCTTTTTTGTTTTTTTCAGAAGTACCTACTTTCCTTTATAAATTTTTTGGTAGCACAATCTTTTGTTAAATATAACCAAATAATATCACATCATGCTAAATTCTATCATGAAAGCTGAAAGTCTCTAAAAGGCAGCACAGGAAGACCTGATGCCTGTCAATTTTCCAGAAAATTCCTGTTAAATGCCAGGAATAATTCTGAGTGGTATGCTGAAGCCCCCAAATCCTCAGCAGACATCACATTAACAGCACAAGCACTATCATATGCGAACAAAAACAGCAAATAAAAGGATATAATCCAGTGGTTAGCATATGCTAAAACTGCCTTTGCCCTTATCATTACTTTTTCTATGCAGATTTAGCCTGGATACACCAGTGCAAAAGTTCGCTATCACTATGTCCACAACATCATTTTGCTCTGGAGACCTATTTCCCATCCATTCTTTAAAGAACTCAGAATCACAGCCCGTGCTTAGAGCACAGCAACTTCTGATCTTAAAGGTGTGTTTGTAGAAGTTTGTGAAGTTCCCAAATACAGAAGATTTGCTGTCAAACCCTTCTGAGAGCAAGGACAATATCCAACTGGTTCATGCTCTATTGTGCATATAAACACGGAGTTCCCAAAGTCTGAAGCCCATATCTTTTCAAAACTAAAACATAATTTTGTTTACAGAGACCACTCTGTAGCACTCTGTAGCAGCACTCTGAAGATAATAAAACATTAAAAAATGTTTTATACTCACTAAATAACTTTTTCCATTTGTTCTTATTTTTTTCCCTAAAATCAAAACATAAATGCTGTTTTGTGAAAATTCTTCCGACTCCAACTAAGAACAACCAAGAGCACAACAAATCTTCCTCTCCTATTATGCAAATGTACCACTGATTCCAGTCATGATGGTAGGGAATATGTCAGGATTATAAATTAACAACAGCTACAAAGAAAAAATCCTTTTGACATTAATTTGCATCTCAAAACAAGTAAAGAGACTTATTGCTACATTTTAATGAGCAAAATGTTACAAAAATCTTATTTATTCAAACACGGGTTAAATAAAATATTTTTAATATGATTGAGTTTTCCCCAGAACCTAGGGAGGAAAGTCTCTCCAGCACCACTGTAAACAAAAAGTAAGGCATTTCTAACACTATAACCAGATAACAGCACCCAAAGTAACAAGGCTGCATTTCATTTCATATTGATATAAAAGCCAATGTTTCCTACAAAAGTGTAAATTTCCATAATATTTTACTTGGATGTTTCTAGAGGTTGATATATAGCAGTAAAAGTTCAGCAAGAATGGTAAAATTCTCATCCTGATAGCACCTAAATAAAGTAGAAAACCAAATCATCTACATAGGACAGTTCTATATTCAACTTCCTGCAGGGCCACTTGCCCAAGTACTCCTGTACTTACTGTGCAAAAATGACACTGAGAAGGAAGTGAATTAAAGTAAGAGAATTAAAAGGAGAATTTCAACAAAAATATTGAGTGGAAAAAATTCCTAGAATTCCTGGAGTGTCCAAAAACATTACCATAATGCTAAAAAAAGAGGGAAAACCCAAGTATTTTCTATAGAAAACATCATAATGGAAACTGTAAAATATACTGCATGAAGGAGTCTTTAAAATATTATTAATGCATTCAAGAGCTTTTACCTCTGAAACAGTTAAAAAAAGAAGGATTAAAATAAATTTTACTTGGTACTAATCTAGTAGGCTCCCCATGCATTTTAGACACATTTAATAGAACTGTGGTAGCTCACATCACCCTTCCTCACAGCACCCTTAATTAGAAGTAGTTTCAGAAACAAGATAGAAATGTCTGTATTTCTCCTTCTGGTCAAAAGAGATAATGCTGGAATGTGTGGACAATATTAGGAATCCAGCCATTAGTTCAACAGCTCAGACTGTAAGAGGCCAGATGGTCCAGCTCCCTCTCTGACCTCTCTCTTAGCTTTATCCAGTTAGCCTGGCCAGCACTCTCCCAGGCAAATCTCCCTTAGAAGGGGTTAGCCCTAAGCAGTGAGGACATACCTCAGACCATGACACTCTGCCTCAGGGCCAAGGATAGGTGTTTGACCCTCTTTTATTTGTATACATTGATATAACAATTGAGAATATAGAAAAGAAGCAGCGTAAATTCCATGGCCCTGTGTTGAACCTAATCTATCTCATTACATTCTTATTTCTTGTGACGCAGCAAAATATCTGAAAATAATCCAGACTGAAAACATCTGGAAAGATTTTTGTGCTTGTTTCAGATGAAGAATTTGCTATAATGTCATATTTGCTAGGGTATTTATACATCTGAGTCCTCCTAAAAATATCAACAGCTCAAACAAGAAAAATGTAGCAATCTGTCTTTTCAATTGTGATTGCTTAATTATTTCCCATATTTACAGGCACTTCTAAAAGTTCTATAGAGATGATGAGTTTCTGAGTATTCAGGAAAATGACCTGCATGACAGGTGCCAATTATTCTCTTTCAGATCAGAAGTTTTAAATAGGTGCACAGATTTCATATCTAAAATGTAAATCTTAGCTATCAAGTTCTCAGCTAACAATAAAACTACAGTCTTCAAAGTCACCATCCAAACTAGCCAACTGCAGTACATTTCAAATATTTTGATGGTAAACATTCAGTTTATTAAATATTATGAACTTTCAAAGACCTTTTCCAACCTGGACAACACCTAATTAATTTGAGTACATTCAGTTAATTAGAAGAGATCTTTCTTTCACAAAGTAAGAGAAACATGAGTGACTCCAAATTAAAAAAAAAAAAAAGAATAAACCTAGGATTTTATACTTCAATTCCCTCATCCCACTTGCTCAGTTATTTTCCCACTACAATTAACACTGAATTTCTTTGGGGGTTTTTTGTTGTTGTTGGTTTTTGTTGGGTTTTTTTTTTGTGGGGAGGGTGGGGTTTATGACACCTGGCCAAAAGAGAAAGCATGCCTGGTGTCCCTATAGATGTGCCCATTACATTACTGCCCTTTCCATGGCCCTGCTTGTTGGTGAGGAGAAGGGCAGATCTGCCCCACCCCAGGAGGGGCTGCTCCTTGCATCCTGAGCAGACTGTCTTCCTGCTGCCCCACAGTGTCCCTGGGAAAGGGGATGGGAGACAGTGCCAGAGGCCGTAGGAGGACTTGATGCCCTCCCTCACGTTCAGGGATAGCAAGGATAGCTGAAAGCACAGAAAACTCAGCAAACTCAGCTCCATGCAGATGCTGAGGGATGCAAACTCTTGCCGGCAGCACCACAGCCAGTTCACAGGGTGGAGAGGCCCACGTGGGTGGGTAGAAATGGTGGGACTGGGGTGCTCCTGCTGGCTGGTTCATGTTCTGCAGTGCCACCCAGCACCAGCCACCATCGCTTTCCCTCTGGCAACAGACACCCAGCAAACAATAAAAGAGCCTAAAATCTAAAATCTGCCACTGCAGCCTGGAGATAGCAAATCAGGAGGTGGGAGCCAGCTGCAGCCTGTGCTTCATGGGAGAAGCAACCACCCCCCTCTCACACCCCAGGTCCCCTTGGGCTGTGCTTGAAGCATAAAGTGCCTCACGTGTCTCATAGCTCTACAGGGGCAAAGCAACCTCTCTGTAAAATGTCAAATTGTCTCATATTTAACTTTAAGACAAAACCTATACTGAAAAAAATGGATGGATTTTCATCTTCATTTTCACATTTTTTGTTTTTTTCCAACTTGTTGCCCTGTCTGCAGCCGTCCGTTATTCTGCTGCTTTCCTCACTTTGCCAATGATAAGGAAATCCTCACCAACAACAAAAAAAGGAAACTGGTATTCTCAGCCCAGATCAAAAGTCTATTCTTCATCACTATTTTGTCCCCAAAAATCACTCTCTTCTGTCTGATCATCCTACTAAAAAAGAATTATATTATGTTCTGTTTATATGGCTGTCTGGGGGCAGAGAAGGAACAACATTGCATAAGTCAACACCACTATATTTTAGTAGCCAAATGACTGCAGTACATACCCTCTTCCTCAGCTCTTGCTTTGAAACAATAATCACATTTGGAGGATCCCCAACAGCAGTGGCAGCCCCCCCAATATTTGTGAAGATTACTTCCGCAATCAGGACGTGCCTAGGATCAAGATTAAGTACTTCACAGAGCCTGCAGTGTAAAAATAATGAAATTAACTTCTTATCCCATGCATAAATTATCTTAAATCTTAAAATGCACAAAAATTACAAAATGCAGTCATTTCACAGACAAATGGCAGGATTTTAAACATGTGTCAATAAATGCTGTGTCAAAGCATTTATTGTGCTAGAGCAGTCATCACAATATAAATGAAAATTTATAGATTTTCTTTACATTTAAAATGCAATTATTAATGCCAACAGAATTGATGCATTTTTATAAGCATTTAATTAAAAGTAGTCAACCATTATAAGAACTGGACTACACTGAAAATAGCATTTCAAATTTTCAGTGTGATACAGCTTCTGAAACCATGGTTCTTAAACTGCACTGACCTGTGGAAAACTATTCTGGTCAACCACAGGCTTTGCACTCAGCAACAGTGATTAACTTTCTTATGGGAAGCAGTGGTAGAGAATTGTGCAGGCTGCCTATTAGCCATGAATCATCTATTAGAGATTTCAGCTTTCAAGCTAGGTTTATCCAGTTTATTCTATTCCTATTTTCCTCCTACTCTAAAGCTTGATCATGAGTATTTCTATTTGCAATGAAACAAGAGCAGAAAATACGCACTCCTTATGGTTAAAAAAATCTCAGAATGTTTTTAGCAGTTCAAATATATTTAATAACTCTTGAGTAGGATGCTGCTTTGATAAGAAAAAATAAAATGCTTCTTTAATAAGAAGCATCTTAAAGTACTCTGACAAACACTGGGATTGACTCAGTAACCTTATGATCTGTCTGAACTCAGAGCCCACTTACACAGAGTAATCTTCACACAGATTATTCCAACTCACAAATTACATTTACGCACACACCCGTGCAATCTGCTCTGTTCTGAAGTACGTGTTTGACTTTAAACTTGGGCTGTGGTAATAAAGGCTGAAAGTTGAAGTCACACCTAAGCACTTTGGATTAAGAAACAACTGCTCTCCTCCTCACAACTTATCAGAAGGTTGCTCCAGAACCTTCCAGATGGAGGCCATACTTAAATTATTGTCCTGAGGACAATAGTAGATGGGGGGAAGATGGTGCAGGAGGAATGCTTTCTCACTGCAATGTTGTCACACATTTCCTTGAAAGAAGGGTTGAACTTGACCCTTTAGATTAAATTTTTGTTAAGAAAACCTACATTTCGAAGAGAAAAGAGTGTATTGCAAAAAAAGCTTAACTTGATCCACTTACATGATCACCAAGTGTGTCAATCTAAAACTCAGGAAAAACACTGTCAGATGGCATATTTGTCATAATTTTAAAACTGTGGAAAATAATAAGTGTGAAAAAATACACTATTTCCTCAGCAGCATAAAATCATTCAGTTAAAGGGTACTTCGTAATACACTGGTACAAATATATCAATTGTGGTACAAGACCACAGCTGTACCTGCAATTTTAACTCCATTACCTCCTGGATTTCCCAGTATTTCAAAATATAATCAAAAGTCTTTTTTAATGATTCTTTCTTTTTGATGGGCATAGTGGTATCTTGAAAAGAGAACTCTAATGAAGGTAAGAAAAGGCTAAGCCCTAAACACAAAACCTTCAAAACATCTTGGTTATATGGCAGGATCACAGTTCTTCAGTTTACTTATCCTGGTTATATAATCCCACATGCGTAAAAATATTAGCCTTTTCCAGTTCCCAATATCTTGACAATAAGCAACAGCTAAAAGGGGGTAGGTAATTGTAATTTTTTAGCAGCTTACTACAAAATGCAGAATGAAACCAGTAACATGTTTTATGCCTTATTACAGGAAATTTAAACCCTTATGTGCATAGAGTCAGTACGATTTTCTGCAAGCTTTATCTCCATGGCAATGGAGACTGCACAGTGCAACACAGGGAAGCTGTAGACAATGGCAGTAAGATAAAAAAGAAAATGACCCCCAGCATGAAGCTTTTTGAAGTAGGCAATTATTTGGTTTTAGTAAGTGAGATAAAATTTTACATCAGTTTTGATAGTGGTTCAAGTACAAATGTTTCCCACATTCTGAGTTTCCCCTTCTTCAGTGTTACACGCTCATTTAGCATAAAATAAAAGGACTTAGTATACATTAAATACGAAAGTCCATTACTTAAAGGTGGCTACAAAGGCAGAGGCTCTCCCTTCACAATGATCCACATGGAGAAGACAAGAGGCAACCAGTACAAGGGAAAGATTTCACCTCAACATAAGAAAAAAACTTTATGGTGAAAGCAGTTAATCACTGGAACAACCTCCCCAGGGACATGGTAGATCCCCATCCCTGGAGGTTTTCAAAATGTGGTTGAAGAGAGTGCCATCTAGGCCTCCTTTCCCATGAAAGGTAGGAACAGATGGTCTTTTGAGGTCCCTTCAACCTGGGCTATTCTAGAATTCTTTGAAAACAGAATAAATGTTACCATAGCTTTGACTATGAAATGCTTTTTATGCTACATTGACTTCTGGATTTCAATCTATTCTCAATTTTTATTAATCCAAAATAATCTGTAACACAGCTAAAGAAAAGTTGGTGTTTAATAGTTCCAGTGCTGCTTACTGCTAGAAATGCAATTATTGATTAGGGTTCAGCAAAGCCATCTCTTTAAAATACAATTGTACAGAAGACAAATGGAGCTTTCATTCACCAGCTGTTTCCAGTCTAGAATAAATGTCACTTGCAAAATTAGGTTTTACTGCTTTACGCTGCATTTTAAAGAAGGGGCATATCTTAACAGAATTTTGTGTACTTTAATGTGATAATGACTGCAAGCATTGCATCTCTCAGGATCATTTTTCAAACACACTAGATCTTTCCAAAACTGAACTGGATTAAACAGATCTGCCTGACAAGACACAAGTTAAATTCAGGTTAAACAGTAATTTATAATTCCACATTGATTAAATGTAGTTGCAAATCCCATGTTAATAATTTACAGAAATCTGAAGTAATTAAGTTCATGGGTGTCTGCTCAAATTTCCAAATATCTAATCTCAAATTGTGCAATTAACCAGTAGCTGTCCTGACAACATGATCACCAACAGGAATAAAATTCATATTCTTATATTCAAGTAAAAGCTGTTACGTGAAATATGAACTTCTTAAAAAATTTATTTATCACTAGTATTAGAAGGCATAACAACTTCACTAAGATATAAATGACTACCTGAAATTGTATATAAATATTAGCCAGCAAAGGATAAGGCAGATTTAATTTAAAAATTCTGCCTGCTTTACAAGAGAAAAAAAAATCATCTATTAGGGAGCATTTGGTGCAATATGCTATTGTAGTTGAGATATGAAGACAAACCAGAACTGTTAGCTGTCAAGGCAACATTCACAGTTTTCAGATATATGCTCAGTATTAGTGCAAAGCCAAAAGGCAACCCATCCTTCTGAAAGCGCTAGCTTTTTATTCTACTACAATAAGAGTATTTGAAGTTCTGATTTCCATTTAAATGATAAAAAAACCTCCAGACAAGTATTTTGCACATGTCTACTACTGACTGCTGGCTATAAAAGACCAAGTCCAAAACCATAACAATAAAATACCTTATGGTTACTGGAGTAAAGAGCAGCATAGTGGTAACATTGTCCAGAAATGCAGAAAGAATTGCAGCAATAAGGCACAGAAGTGTAATCATGGCCCACACCTTGCCTCGAGAGAACCGATAAGCCTAGGAAAAAAAAAAACAGAAGCAAAATTAATAGATTAGATCACTCCAGCTGAGATTTCAAAAAATTGTAGATAAAGCAATTTGATCAAAGTCAAGGAACAATGAGCTCAGAGCATTTACTCTTCCTTTACTATTACTCCAACAATGCTCTCTCCAATACTAAATAATTTGGCAAGAAAATAATTCATGGAAGTGGGCAAACAATCACAACATGCAAATGAAGAGGCAGCTCTGAAGAAACACCACACACTGCTGCCAGTCATAAAGGAGGCCTGTGGCAGGAGAAGGGCTGAGCCCCAATCTTCTGCCTGCATGCCCAGGTGGACTAATATGATTTAGATCTGCCATCCTCTCCACACCTGGGACACATTCCCCATCCTCTCAACAGTAGGGACACATGCCCCATCCTCAGAGCAGCACTGCTGGAATGAGTCCAGAGGAGGGCCACAAACATGTTCAGAACACTGGAGCACCTATCCTATGAGAACAGGCTGGAAGATATCTGGGTTATTCAGCCTGGAGAAGGCTCCTGTGTCACCTTACAGCACCTTTCAACACCTAAAGGGGGTTGATAAGACAGCTGGGTTGGGAGTCTTTGGGCAAGGGTATGTAGGGATAGGACAAGGGGGATTGGGTTTAAACTGAGAGAGTAAGTTGAGATTAGATATAAGGGAGAAATTCTTTGCTGTGAGGGTGGTGAGACTGCAACAGGTTACCCAGAGAAGCTGTGGATGCCCCATTCCTTCAAGTGTTCAGGGCCAGGCTGGATAGGTTTTAAGAAACCTGCTCTAGTGGAAGGTGTCCTTGCCCATGCTAGGGTGATTGGAACAAGATGATTAAGGTTTCTTCTAACCCAAACCATTCTCTAATTCTATGGTTGTGATTCCATGAATTGCACTTTTCATGTAATCTTTTGTTCTGCTACTGTGCAAAGGTCTGTGGCCACTTTTCGTGTGTGGTCATAAAGGTAATGAAGGTTCCTGCATCTTCTGTCCCACTGCCAGGCATAGAGAGTTCAGCTACAGCAGAACTGCGGTCTTGGGGAAATCAGTGAAATACTCAGCTTAACAGTGTCCAAATACTTGTCTACCCTGCTGGGGACCTTTAACATTCTCCTGTAGAGACAGAATTGCATTAACGGCTTCCTTTCATCCACAAAGAATTTTTCCAGTATTACAACATGACCACTGTCATTTCTAATGTGATAAGTACACATTGACCTTAGAAAGGTTCTTTAAAAATCATGCTTGGTGTGACAGATTTGAATAAATACTAAATTGATAAATCTAGAAATGAATATAAGTACCAAATAAACCCACCTTTACTGCACAGTAGTCAAAGAATCCAGTCTCTGAAAATATGGCCACCAAAACCATCTGCCAAAAGATGAAGAAAAATATAATCACTTGGAACTGATATATAAAAGTAATTGAATTATTACTCAAAACTAATTGAGTAATGAAGGTCACAAAGTCCTGACAAATGGACTTCTTATCTGACACAGCTTTGAGAATCTAATCACCCTTATATTAGAATATCCACTACAGCTGCCAGATATCTCTAGTTAATGCGTCATATGGTGAAATATACTTCTCAACATAAGCAGTCTGTAAATGTCATATGAGTCTGGTAGGATTTTATTTGTAGTGACTAAGTGGGCATCATACGTTAAGTATTCAATGTATCTCCCTTTTATCATTAATCAAGAAAAACCAGTAAATGTCTTTGCTCTCTGCAGTATTGCTCTACAGAGCACAGAAGATAGTGGCTTCAAGTATTGCTTGCATTTTCCCACATCTGGGAGGTCTCCTGTCCCTCTCTCTTTGCTCCCAACAGAACTTTTTCTCTTTTTTTTTCTTTCTTTTTCTGTGGGGAATGCGAGGAGCAAGGACCAGTGTCAGGAAATAAGAAAAGCTCAGAATGGAAACAGATAATTGTAATTTTTTGTCTGTATATTGTTTATTTTGTGTAAGAGTCTAATAGCACTTGGACAATGCTTTTTACCACAAATAGCTCTGGGCAAAGTGATTAAAATAATGTATGCTTATAATCTCATCAGATATTACTTTTCCATTTCTGGCTCACTTTTTTGTAGCTTCAGACATACAGTAAGACAGAAAACCACTTTTCCAGCAGAGTGTGTTTGAGGAAGGTTTTGAATAAACAAATTTAAAAAGATAAATGAGAGTGATAATACTTGGCCCTTAAAAAAGTCTTTCTGTTTATAAATCCCAAGTATGTTTTTAGCATGTTATCAATACAATTTCACAGATTAAAAAAGAAATTTAAAAGGATAAACATTTCAAAAGACTCCTTCAGAGGTCTGATCCTCGTCCTTTTTGCTAAATTCTTTAAGACACAAATGTTCATCATAAGTTGTCTGAGTAAAGTACAATTAAAAAATGTTTTAAAAGGAAACATCTCTATATTGAATGTGATTATTTTGACACATTTAGAGCAAAAGATATGTTGTAGTTACCATTCCAAACAATAATGCCAGTGTCTCATAGTCAATCCACTCCACCACTTTGACCATACTTGGCCTCTGCAATCAAAAAATACAGTTACAAGTGAATGCCACCTAACTTGTGATTAGCAATGACTTATAAACTCCACTTAAATGATGAACCGTTTAAATAAATGTGATGGAAATTAATAAGAGTTCCTATAAGCTACATAAAAAGGACTCTTTATTATTACCATTACTACTGTTATTATTATTACTAATTCAAAGTACTGCTGGCATCCTAAGTGAGTCATTATCAGGCTATTGGTTGGTCTAGTTGTTCCTTACATAACATTACAGAAATAAAAGATAACCAAATTACATGGTACACTGCAGTCTCCTTTTTGGTAAGAGAACAAAAGCATACCACTTCACCTGTGAACAAACTAGAGGGAATTAAAGGGAACATAGTAATGGTGTAGTTAAGACAACAACTGAGAAAATCTATCTGAGGTTTCACTATATATCGACTAAGAGTAAGCAGCAGGTGAAACAAAAGGGTTGGAACATGCAAGCATGAGATGTAATTATTTAGGGTAGCATAAAGCAGTGTATTTCCATTTAGGTTTGCTTGGTAGCCTAACATTACTGAAAATAACAGTGTTAAACTAATGCTGGATTAAGCTGAAAATGTTTGTAGTCAGCTTCCTGCAAATCAGAACAAAAAAAAATCAACTGGCCTTTTTGAACTCTCCTTGTCTCTACATTAGTCTGACCTGTTTTCCCACCCTAGTTTCTGTCCTACCATTTCTCTTTCTCAAAAACCACTGCTTTGCTGTGTGCTCTGTGAGAACTAGGTAGACATGGAAATTAATGATACCTGACAAACAAAACAAAGGGAGCACTTACAGTTTGATAACTTACCTCCCCAACAATAGCTAAGGCAGCTAAAGCGGCCAAAGAGCCCAGCATGGCTGCAAGGGTCCTGTGAACAATCTGCAACAAAGGGTAAGAAGTGACCACAGACTTCTTACTATTAAAAGGAGGGGGAGAAAGAATAAAAACTCAGGAAGACAATTTTTTGCTTGGCTTGCTTGAGGGTTTTTTCTGACCAGAAGATGGTTAATTACTTTGCTATTAAAAATAAAAAAAACAAAAACAACAACAAAAATAAAAAAAAAAACCCACAAAAAAAAATTTAAAAAACTAAACAACTAAAGCTTTGCCTGTGCAAAAAGTCTCATCTCTAATATCCAGGTAGAGAAGGGACTTCAACAACAGTTTCTTACATTTGCCAGTAGGTGACCCAAGAAGGAAAGCAATTTATCTTCCCTAACTTAAGGATCAAAAAGCCTGGTCTTTTTGTATTCCCTTCATATCCCACGGAAAGAAGATGCACGCCCAGGAGGTGATCCATCTCATTCTTAGTATAGTGTAGTGTGCTCTGAAATGTGCTTTATTTCTCTAGGAACTCATCTCTAGTTATTTAATCCTCTATGTCTGGAAGATCACAGATTTTGTAAAATAATTCAGCTAAAGTAAGCATGTAATTAATGAAAATCACACTACAAAAGACTGAATCTAATTACCAGCTTTCACTATTAATGTGCTTAAATATTATTCCAACACAAGCTAAAATTATTGCTGAGAAAAATAAAACAGTCTAGAAATATTTCATTTGCCACTAATTTCATAAGAAATATTTTGCTAATAATAAACAATAGGATAAGAGCATCTCAAGGCCCTCCTCCCAGTTTGTAAAGGAAAAATAAAAAGGGAAGGATTTTGCTTTGTTTTTCTCCTTGATTATAAAGTTTTAATAGAAATGGTAAAGAGCTACACAATTTACCAAGTTACTAGAAAAATAAATATTCAAATTACTCACTCAAGAGTCAAAAATATTATCCATCTCATTCTCCTGTTTTCCTTAAAAACCCACTGAAGAATAACATATTCATGGTCACAAAGCAGGAGATCAGACAAAGATTTTTATGCCCTAAAGACCTAATTGTTCAGAGGACAGATTACAACTCCCACCAGCTCCTACAGAAGTGTGTGTGATAAACTGCTGGTTCATTTTTGATTTCCTGTCTCAATGCATTGACATGTAAGCACACATATGGCCCCTCTGATTCCGCAAAGGTGGGGAGCATTTGATAACACTCCATTGTTCTTCTGGCTGGCAATTAGGTGCAGCAGTTAGACCTTACAGTTCTCTCCTATAATAGCAGAGGTGTCCTTTAGGGAAGGGGATCAGCTTCTTACAGAGCAAAGCTCAAGTGTAGGTTACAGGGAAATCCTCAGCTGTCCTCAAGCTGAAGGTTTTCTCCTCAAGCAACCACCTTCCACGGTAGATAGCTCTTTTGGTGTTCTCAGAAAGATATCATAGATTTTCTGAGATTTGTTTAGCTACAGATTTTTTGCATATTTTCACATAAGCACTTTTGCTCTACTGTTGTATAAATAATTTCTTGCATTGGGTTGATGGCATTTTCAGTTTCCAAGAGTTTGCTGTCACCTATGGGTGAAGTTGGTTTTAATTTATGGAAAAAGAAACAGAACAATGATGTTGTCTGCCAATTCCTTCATTCCACCAGTTTTTCAAGAAATATATACAAAAGTATATCTTGAAGAATGACCTAGGTGCAAAGCTTTATTACAAAAAATTTAGTACATGTACAACACTCCATTCCTGCAAACTATCAAATGAAAGTCATAAAGTAATGTAAAGCCTAGAAAGAACACTTATGTAAACTCTGAGGCATGTAAATATTCAAAATTTAGGAAGCTAAATATTTAGGAAGCTTTAGGAAATAATAGATTTCCCTAATTTTCTTTTCACAGAAAGTGAAACCCAAACAAATAACATATTTGCAAAGGTATTTTTAAAACCTTACAAATGTAGAAATTAGGAAATGTAGGTTATGAGTTCTGACATTCTTTGAACCACAATTCTATCTAATACACATTTTTTAGAGCATTATATCAAGCAAAATTTCATTATTATTCATTTGAAAAATAGTACAGATGACCAAACACCTTCGAGGATTGGAAGGAGGATGCATATCTTTTCAGGATGAATCTTGGAGTGTATCCATAAACAACAGCTCAGGTAGAGAATTGAAACGGCTCAGAAATAAATTAAGACAGAGACTCAACCCCGGGAAAGCTGAGAGATTTAGTGGACTTCTAAATCCAAAGACATTTTTAAAGGTTAAGTGAGAAATAATCTTTATTCATCTGATCCTTCTCTCACTTGAGGAAGTGCATACCCTTGTGCAATGACCACGGAGATGAGAAAGACAGAACTGATGAGGAGGAAGATACAAAGCTTTTAGTATATCAGTTTGCATGCTAGAGCCCCCCACCTCCCACTCCAGCTGCAAACGTTATAAACTCTTTGCAAAAAGGGCATCTTCATCATCACCATCACTTTTATTTTTGTCTGAAGAATTATCTAGAAGTGCTGACCTACTGCAACAGCAAAGGATAAGGCTCTTGCCTTTTTCAAAGGGACTGTAATACCAGTACAGAGTGCTACTAAAAACAATGCAGTGATTTCACTCTTTAGAAAGCAGGATTCAGTTTAGAGCTCACTGATACAGGACATTACAAGGCTAAGATATGAAGAAATTGGGAAAAAAGGGAATGGATATTTACAGTATTTTATACAGAAAATGAAAATACCCAAAGCTGCAACAGTGAAACAACAGTGTCAACAACGTAGGTGTGTTGATAGCAACCTCTTAGAGTCAGTTCACAATAAACAGACTAGGAAAGTCTTCTATAGAAATTTTGTTTCGTAATTCCCTGTAGAAAGTTTGTCTCATGATTGCCTGCTGTGTGATTAACACAATGTGCTGAATGCTAATTCTAATAGTTTCCATACTCTTAATTCAGGAGTTCATTTTAAAGTAAGAGATTAAAGGTACCCAAATAATTTATGCCACAAGTCTTTTTGCTTGATATTAATTACAATATACAGTTCCAAAACTATAATGCAAATTTGATTTAGAAAGCCTGGACTTTTCCCAGATTTAAATTACTCTATCTATTTGAAACTGCTTTGGAATTTTTGCACTGACTTCATCAAACCATTTGGTAGACTGCAACTGTACCATTATAAAAATTATTCTGCACTCCAAACACTAAATCTTGTATGGTGTTCCAGAAGGAAAAAGGAAAATATTTAGAAGCCAATTGTATTATGACCTGGGTGCTATTTCAGCACACCTTTCCCAGCTGAAATCTCGGACATGTGCATTCCTAAACTGTGTTTCTGAAGATGTTCGGTAAATGATATATCGTACCAAACATTTTATCTCCACAAGTTCTTTGTCATAAGTGATAAATAGCAGTTGAAAGATGAGTGTCAATGATTTTAATGTAAAGCTTCAAATGCAGCCACTATTCATTTCTTATCCTTTTTGTCTCCAACGAAGCCTGTTTTATTAAACTTCTTCTTTTACTGATAAATTAATTTGGATTTTATAGAGTGGCAACAATACTGCATTTCAACAAGGATGCAGTTATTACCAAGCCTATATCCACATATGAGTTTTATGTATTTTTCACCTACATCCAGAATAGCTGAGACCTTCCTTATATAATCAACAGCCAAATCCCTCTTAGACTTTATAAAGTCTCTAGTTTATTTCTTTATTCTTGGGGGACAAAGAGGGAAAGAAGTAAAATTTACCCTAGGATAGCTTTTTTCTGACTTTATGTTTTGTATCAATTCCTTTTTATGTTTTAATAAGGATTTATTGGGTTAAAAGATGACATCCTCAGCAGTGGAAGAGGTTTTTTCCACAGTTTTTCCTAAAGATAATCATGACAGTATTAGCCTGAACACCTCAGAAAAGGTGCTCCACAGTCACATCCCTTGGTGGAGTTATCTTAGCATTTGCTGTCAGATTGTTTACAAATTTTAGTGGTCTGCTTTGCCTTCAACTATTCCAGATGTTTTGGCAGGATACAGGTGAAACTTCAATCTTTCATGTGCACTCACATTTGATTAACTCTTAAGCAGATCAAAATAAGTGGATCAAAAACCCCACATTTTGGAATACTAATGCAGAAGTCTAACAGTAGCATCAGAAGCTGAAATCAAAAATTGAAATTGCAGAAGAACAATGGTAACTTAGCTTTAAAATGTAGGTAATTTTTCCTAACTACCAAGCAACATGACTGAATATTTGGGCTTAATATAGAAAACAAGGGTTAAAAAAGCCTTGAAATACTTTGAACTCTGCCTTGCTGTAGATCCATTTCAAAGCTGAATGTCACCAAATTCTTAATTCATGGAAATCTGCTTTATTTCTGAAAAATCATACAATTTAGACATAATAAAGCAACAGACTAGAAATACAGGATACAGTCACAATGGAGTTCAGAGCAGAAGAAAAAGAAAGTCTGTGATGCCAGACATAGTTATTTGATTTTCCACATTCTCATCTTTAGTAAAGAGACTGACCAGTACCTGTTAGTGAAAGCATAGCAGCATACCTCCCCTTCAGCTGGTGATGGCAGCTAATGTTTTTAGCTCCTCACCCTCCTCCTCCCCGTTTGCTCCCTACACAAGCTCTGCAGAAGCAGTTCTGCAGCTCCTTCAGCCGTGGGGCACAGTGTCCAGCACATGGGAGCACCTCACAGGGGATGTGCCTCAAAAGCTTGTGCAAAATGAATGATAGGGGAAAGTTAACTGCCTCAGACTTATGTCGAATCACAAAATAAACTCTGTAGGGATTTTAATGAGGCAAAAGGGAGCTGCTTCACATAGCTTAGAGAGTATGACATGCTGGTGCAGTGTGCAGGGATGAACTAGAGCAGCTCTTGAGGCAAGCATGTAGGCTACACTGGTGAAAGAGGATGTGCATCAAGAATCCCAAACTGACTCCAAGCATCACAAATATCACAGCAAGAACATATCTTCATCTGAATATTAGGATACATATAGATATATGTATTCTATGCATGCAGGCATGAATCACAAAATAGGACTTCACACTAGGTTAAATCTAGAAAATCTAATCATGAATCTCATTTTTATAAGTCAAAATATGCCAAAACTTCATCACTGTCTTGCTTGGGAAAAAAAAAATCCTGGACCAAAAGTTTACTCATTTTTACAAGAAATCAATGGTGAATCAATATTATAGTACTGCCATTTGCATGAAATATGTGACCAAAACCAGTGAAGAGAACTGACTGGAGAAATCTGTGGATTTAAAAATGTTAGCATATCTTAGTACTAACATGAATACTTATGCACAATAAATATTATTGTCCATAACTGTGAAAACAATATACCATATATATTGATTTATATACAGTAAGCTCTTTTAAAAGACAAATACCCAACCTGAAATGACTTTTTAAATGGAAACACTAGATTCTGTAGCAAAATTTTTAATTTCTGGACATCTACACAACCCCAGGGAAAGAAAGCATCCATCTAAGACATTCTGCTATAATACCTATTTCCACTCAGATAGTGTGCCAAATTACTTGTTCTGATTTACTGTCAGTGGAGGAAGTCCTAGGATAAACAACCCTGCCTCAGTTGAAGTCATGGAAGGCAACAGTTTGTCACTTTCCAATACAATGCTACACAATATAAAAACTATACAAGATGATTATCTCAAAAAGAAAGTGATTAAAAGTAATACTATACGGTGTCCAAGAAAATGCCTGAATTACTTCACTTTTATCCCTATAATATGTGTGCTGGTTTTTGCTGGGGCAGACCTAATTTTCTTCATAGAAGCTGGTAGAGGGCTGTATTTTGGATTTGTGTTGAACATAGGATTGATAATGGAGAGATGTTTTTGCTATTGCTGAGCAGGGCTTACACAGAGCCAAAGCCTTTTCTGCTTTTTCTGCTGCCATGCTGGTGAATGGACTATGGATGCGAGGGAGATTGTGAGCCAGGACAGCTGACCCCAGCAGACCAAAGGGGTATTCCAGACCATATGACATTGTGACAAGTATATAAATTGGGGGAAAGAAGGAGGAAGGAGGGACATTTTGGGTGGTGGTTTTTGCCTTCCCAAGTCACTGTTCTATATGATGGGGCCCTGCTCTCCTGGAGATGACTGAATACCTGCCTGCCCATGGGAAGAAGTTAATTCCTTGTTTTTCTTTGCTTGCATGTGCAGCTTTCACATTCCTTATTAAACAGTCTTTATCTCAATCCATGAGTTTTCTAGCTTTTATCCTTTTGATTTTTTTTCTCTGATCCCTCTGGTGGAGGAGAGAATGAGCTGCTTCCTGGGGCTTGGCTGCTGGCTGGGGTTAAACCACAACAGCACATTAACTAGAACAAGCTAAGAAATACAAGGTAAGGCTATCTTATGACTCTTGTCTAGGAAAAGCAGCCCTGAAATCCTGTGATTAAGTAACTGCATTAAGCTGACATCAATTCTTTCTGTACATAAAACAATACAGAGAGAATCAGAGGGAGAGACAGAGAAAGAGACTTAAGAAATCAAATTATTTTCTGTGAATAAATTACAAGAATAATTCATTCCCCTTTTTTTATATCAAAAATCTACAGGTATTTGTTACTGCATAGCTCTGTCAAAGGCTTTGAATGAACAATGGGCACAATTTACAATCTTTTCAGAGTCTATGAGTTTTCTTCCTCAGCTTTATTGCTGCTTGCTGTTTGTAGAGAAAACTGAATGACTAAAGCTTCACACTGACATGGAACATTGGATTTACTGGTTCAAAGTGGCCATTGAATGATGCAAAGACAAACATATCCTTCATGCATGAGATGAAACAAACTATTGAATTTTCATGCCTTGGAAACTTGAGGAAAATCTAAGCTGGAGAAAATAACATAGAACAGGGAAGGAAGGAGGGCAGTATCATTTGTTCAGATGATAGACAAAGGACCCAGAAGAGGTTTTAAGCCTATGTGATGAGGGTTGAAATGACTGCTAAGTTAAGTTGTGTTCTGAAATAACCTCTCCCCTCAGAATATTAAGGTAAAGAAGGATAAAAAGGTATATCATCGTGCCTAGAATATTTCTATCAGAATCATACAAAAGAAAGGAGTCTGCCATACCTATATCACTGCAGTCATAAGTGGATGTTTTCCCGACTCTACATGTTGGAATGGTTCTGATGTTAAGAAAATCAGTTTTATATCTCTCCAGAAAACTCCAGAAGGTATTATCCAGTAGTATCTGATAGCTTCATATCCCCTCAGAGTCAAATTTTAAATCAAATATGTACTTGGTATGAATTTCGGGATTTTGTCTTGTTATAGAAGTGGACAGTCACATAGAGAAATGAACAAACTCATGTTCTGTAAATCATGGCCTTGAGTCTGGTCACATTAATAGAAAGGTGAGCCCTGCAGAAGGAATGGATGGTAATCATTTTTATGTGCCAAGGCACTCATGCCTGTAATATTTTAGCTAGGTAAAACAAGTTTTATATGACTTAAGTAAAGAGATCTGGTCATGAGCCAGTAAAGAACCCAAAAGAAAATAAAGCAAACGGTGGGTCAACATGATCAAAGCCATTGTTTACCAACAGGCTGGCCTAGGAACAAGCTCTCAGTCTTGCAAGGGTCAATCCAGTTCTCCAGCATCCACCTTAGCAGGCTTTGATGACTCCAGCCACTCCAGATACTTTGATATCATTCCCAATGCACACCCTCATTCTTTGTGTCCTAAAGACATTTGTGAGGACTGAGACAACCCCAGTTACACTTGCAGACTCAGAACAATTTCTGAAACTGGAAAAATGCCACCATTTGTATTTTCCCAGTTATCTCAGCATTCTTGAGACTAATAAGACTGGGAATTTCCAGTAAATAAATAACATAGACCAAATAATGAAATTTTACTTTCCCTGTCTGAATCTCTGTCAGCCTTCTTAAAATAGTAGGTTAATACAACCATACAGAAATACAGCCATGCACTATGACCAGTAGAGCAAGCTGCAGTACTTGCATTACCTTTACAGGGAACTTTCTGCTCTAGCTAGCAGTTCCTCTGGAGAGTCTTCATCCCTGACATCGCCTGTCTTTTTTCACTCCACTTTTCTTCTCTGAATACTTTTCCTCTTTAAATCATGTCATCATATCTCCCTTCAAGCCTGCCCCCTACACTTTCAGATTTTTCTTTTACTTTTGCCCTTGCCCAAGTAAGACACCATCTGAGGCCCCAGAAAGAACTGAGTGGTTCTCATCCCTGTTTGTGTGCATTAGAAGTGCACCTGCATTCTAACAACTTGTTAAAATTTTAAGACTTCATGGCTCTCTACCCCTCTGGTTGCCGTAGGCAGGGTAGAAGATGAACAGCAGCATTCAATTAAGCTAATTTAATGTTCTATTCTCTCTCTCAAACAGAAAGGAAACACACCAATCCACAAAATACATAGTATGTGAGGCAGGGCAAAACATTTGTATTTTCCAGTCCCTCACAAATTGAACAAAATACAGTTCAAAATTAAGTTTAAAAAGCACAGAAAATACCAAGCAGCCATTTGGAAATTAGTTTTTGCACTAAATGTTGAAAATATGACTTGTATTATTTCAAAAAATAGCCTTCTGTGAAAAGAGGAGCCTGGCAACACCTTTTAAAAGCAGACAATCCTATCTAGTCCTTAGAATAGTGAGCAGCACCATCCAGTGGCAATTTTTTCCTACTTCATTCTTAATTAAGGACAGTTTACATGCTACTGACTTAGCATAGCCCCCAAAAGAAGGCTTTTTCTTTAAAACACACATATTCAGACCACAGCCAGATTTCTACCAAGACAGATCTAACAATTAGGCAGGCAACAGTCAGTGCAAAATCAATATTCATATTGGATTATAATACAAAATTGTTATTATAACACATCAAGCTGTGTTCCAACTGAGTATTTTGTTTGCTATTATATTGCATTTTTGTTTTAATTGAAACTCATCCCTTCCTCATCTTACAGAATCTTGCTTCCTTTAAGTTTCCTTTCCTGTAGTTAGGGCAGGTTAAAATGATTAGTTTATCTTACTGGTGCTGCCTCTGTTCTTTTAGAGCCTCCTCATTGTTGGCAGTGGCTCTACTCTATACAAGCAGCAGAAAACCTGGCACCTCAGGGATACTGATAAAATCCTCCTAGTGAGGAACAACTCGCAGTGCTCCTGCACAGAGGATTGAAAGCAATTTTGAGCTTCTCAAAATGCACTGAGATCAAAATACACATATGTCACAGCCTCCTCCTAAACTTGGGGAAGACATTATGGCATGACACTAAAGGTTGATTGTCTGGACTGCTTAATTGGTAGCTCAGTAACAGGCTGTTCTTTCTGGAGTAATATCTAGGGTACCACTTGTTGAATATTTCTGTCTGGGAGACAAGACAGATGGATCTGTCCTTTCTCTGGATCCCCTTGTTCAAGCCATTCATCCAGCATCTACCTCAGCAAGCTTTACTGCACACCCTCAGTTTATATCCTAAAAGCCAGTACTCATTGGGATTGCAAGAGTGCCCTCATTACAGAGCACGTTTTCAGCTGGGGAGGTACTGCAAAAAGTAGATTTTTGAATGGTAAAGATGTTTTAGAGTAGTGGGGACTCCAAACAAGATCCAAAATCACTTGTTGCTCAGGGCAGATGACGTTAGACTACCCCAGAAGAAGGTGGATTTCTGTTTAAGGTAAGTTTTACTACTGGATTTTATGTTTAGGTTTCATTACAATCATTTAGGTTCTGTACAATCCTCAGAGTTCCAGCATTTAAAATTTCTGGGTTCTTTTACTCCCTACCACCCACAGAGAGTGGTGCAGATAAGGGGAAACTTTTACTCTTGCCCGGGGAGTTATGGCTTGGACTCTTATTAAGGAGGGTAGAAGGTTTGTTCTAATAATCTGTCCCTATTTTCTGGCAAATCCTACAGCACTGTTTTAATTCCTCTTCACAATTTTTTTCGTCCTAAAACAAATGAAATCCATAGCAGCAAGAATATAATCTCTCCAACAAAGGCCAGGGAGTGTATCAGCTACTATTTCTTTTTTCACACGGTCTTTTCCAATAACTGCTATGGATTTTCTTCTGTTCCTTTGCTACCAATCTTTTGGGAGGACATATGTGGAGGTGGGAACATTCTAATCCACACTCTTCTCAGTCTGTATCTAAAGACAGATCAATACCAGAATGGATGGGAAGTGAGAAGCCATGCTGACTAAGCTGATCACTTCTGTAATCAGTCACATTTTCTGTTACTTTCCTTATCAGAAAAGAATCTCCTATAAGATTTGCCTATTTCTATCACTTAATGTTATGCTTCATAATAGTCAATGGCTATTTCTTCTCTTTTCCTGGTCTCTCTCTAAAGCACAATTTTTGATACAAAATCTGGACTGTGTGAGTGTAGACTGCAGTAATAAAAACTTATTCCAGTTGTAAAATTTTTTCCTGCTAGGAAACACTGGTTTAACCAGCCTAAAATGACAGAAAAATGATCAGACTAAAACCCCATAAAAGCTTTGTTCTCTGGAGCTAATTTCTGCTGGTTAGATGCTATTAAAAATCACTCTGATATGAGTTAAAGAAATTAAGCTTAGGGGATGTTTATTCATAATTTAAGTTAGTTAATAATAGAAAAGTAATATGGAGAGAAACTGACACAATCCATTTCCATTAAAGTAATGAAAATTGTGATCATAACCTCATTCTTCACTTTAGTAAGGAACTTGAGCGTTTAAGGCCAGATCTCGAACTTTCATGTATTTGTGTCTTAAGAAATACAGACATGTAAATGTCATCCAAGACGTCAGATTATTAAAATGCCATTTAAAAGATCCTGGCAAGGTCTTTCTTAGTGCTAATTACAAGACAGGATATGAAGCTAAATAATACCACCTGTGATAAGTCTTTTTGAGGATCTCACAGAATTTCTGATACTTACTTGTATTGCTTCTCTGCTATTTGATGTACTACTGGTAGCTCTTATTTTTTCTTCAATTTTTTAAAATTAATTTAGTATAATAAATGTTACTTTTCCTTTTCTCCTGATTAAATGTAATGTTTTACAAAATAGCTTTTAAAAGCAATTACTTTCATATTTGCTTCTGCTCATTCAAGTATCATAAACAGCTAACTGCATTTTAACAAACACAAAATAAATATATTACTAAGGGAAAGTGTTGGACAAGTGCACACACTAATTCATTTCAATTAATGAGCTCTATCCTCTAATAATTGATGTCTAGCATTCATCCTTACATATTTCTAATTAATGCAGCTTCAACATAGCTGCAAATATGCAGTTAATAATTACAAATAAGAGCTTTATGAATTCAAAAAACTTTTTTGAATACCAGAAAAACTTTAATATTTTAACAGATATTTTAAGATATAGATGGGCAGCTAAACTTCTCTTTACATAATCAGTGTATTATTCCATTTTGTGTAGATAAAAACAGTGACAAGGTGAGAAAGCAAAATTATCTAACCACATTCATCTGTTATCTAACTAATCTAACTGATAGCTAACAATGAGATTTTACCTGCACTACTTTTCCTTGACCATACCTGATGACCAGAAATGATACATCATTCAATTAATGGGCTACAAATAATCATTTTAGTTATATAGGAAAATGCTCTTTTGGAAGAAATTACAGAAATCAAAGAAGGCAAAGAATCAAATACACTCAGCCAAAAGAAAAAAGATGCTCAGAGCAGCGGTTTATAAAAATTAAATTTTCCTGCTTTTTTTTTAATTCTTCTTTTCGAGTTTTCTGTCAAGAGAGTATATGCATTTTGAGGATCAAAAATAGAAAAAGCCTGTCTGAAAATACATCGTAAATTGGTTTTATACAGCAACATCAATGTAAAGCTCTGTACACCCACATTTTATACCAGATGCCCCTGTAGACCAATGTGAAAACATACTTGTAACCCATTTTACCCATGTTTCTACAGTGACCCTGAAGGGGCAGACAGTAGAGTTGAGATCAACAAAAGTAAACCTGGCACACTTACTTTCTTTCCTATTTTAACATGAACGTTTTTGAATTTCCTGTGCAGTTTATGCTTTCAAGAACAAAATTAAATACTTTGTGTTTTTCAACAAGTCTATAAAATAGTATAGATGAGATCAAAGCTAAAGTACCACAAGTAGATGAATGTTTTTCTCCTTTGGGACAAGGGGAGAGAAGAGGAGACTGAAATGCTAAGAGTGAACAGATTGATATTTGAAGAAAGTAATTTTCAAGAGAATTCATATCTAATAAAGAACAGATGATTGCATAAAGGGAAAAAAAAATTGCCTACAAACTTCAAACAAAAAACTAAGGTATGACCAAGTAAAGAGAGTTAAAAGCAATGTACAAAAATTCCAAGAGGCAGAGTAGTAGAATTGTGAAGTAAGAAAATATTAATATTTGTTGTAAGCCTAAAACTAGAAATCATTGGAAATTAAAGAGGAAAAGGGGCACCTTCTTTTATCAGAAACAGCAACACTGAAAATAAATGCTTCAAGAAATGAAGTTAAACAGCTTGTTTTCTGAAGAATATCACATCCTGAGACCTCCACTGACAAGGAGGGGTGCTTAATTTAGACATTTGGTGTTAACATGGTGACAAACAGCTGCCTCAAAGTAGATTTTACCCTGCACATTTACAGTGGTAAAAGTTTGGAGAAGACAATTGTTTACAGTAAATGCACTTCAGTTTCCAACCGGAACCTCTTACATGACAATCCTTTTCTATCATCCTGTATCTGCAGGAAGCAGAAGCTCTTGCAGCCTGTTCTGCACAGTCCCCGGTGACTAAGGTAGCAAAGAACAAGAGGACAATGGCAAGAAAGGATTAAAAGATGAGGACAGCGGAGATGAGGAGACTGTGGGCAAGATCTACAATTCATGTTGTGGAAGAAAAGTGCTGTGCAGAAGGAAAAAGAGGCTCTTGTGATTTGTAACAGATAAAATGCCTCTTTTTTCCCAATTTTCAGAGAAAATATGTGAAAATATAGTTCTAAAACTTTGGGTGTCCACAGCGTCTGAATTTGAAGCTGTACTGCAAGTAATAATTAATAAAATACAGGAAACTAATAAAGACTGATAAAAGATGTGGAGAAGAAACACCAAAAATGAAAAGAGAGAGCTCCTGCAGAAATATTGATTTCTCCAACAATGACAACAGCTAAAGGGATAGAGAGTGCAATGTGTTGAGAAAGCAGGACTTCAGGCAGTTATAAATACTGAATATGATGAAAGCCACTATTACACATTCTAACAATATTAACACCCTTTGCTTGCAGGAAGTCCATGAGAGAACCACAGAATTTAGAAACTAAGAGTTTAGAATTGACTCTTGAAGCATTTGTCATTCCTATAGATGCTATGGAGAAAATGGCTAATATCATGATGCACCATGTGGCTTTCCACACACTAAATTTTAAAAAGCTTACTTATGAATATCTATTTCTACCTTTGAATTTCCAGAAATACTTTTTCTGCCAGCAATAGAAATCCTTCCTTGATATTTTCACAGAAACAATAATTTAATGAGCTGTTTTAAGGCTTTTTCTTAAAAATAACAGGAAAATTAATGCTTTCCCTGGCTCTGCTTTTCAGTTTCAAGCCTTTATTTCCTTCTCCATGTTGATTTTTTCCAAAGCAGATTTTCAGGATGCAAACACAATCTCCCCCGCCCCCATTTAAAACTTGACGTTTTTGCAATTGCTAAAAGATGGCATAGTTGGGGTTGAGGGTTTAGGGGTGGGGATTTTTGTCTGGCTCAGTTTTTTAAAAAAAGAAGTTGCATTTAAAGGTATTAAGACCATTTTGATGCTGTGCTGCATGACTACATATATTTATAGAAAAATCTAAACTCCCTCTGCATTTAATGTAATAGCTCTTTGTTCATTTATAATGTACACAGAGGCATTTTTAGATCTAGAAAAACAATAATCATTGCTGAACAATGTAATCTAAATGTCTAAAGCATCTGCTGTGTTGTGTGCATCCATTATTGGTATTTGATTAGGTGAAGTTCTACAGCCTTACCATTTTAATTAGGGATGGGGTGAAAAGCTCAAAATACGCAAGGAAAGTGGGGAAAAAAGGAGCATGCTGGACATATATACTGTGGAGCACCTTGTAGACCTAATTTCCTTTATTTCTTTGTTTCATACTAATGTAAATTAGGCATGATTATTCTCAGGGAATTGACAGTGTGGATGCTCATATGAATTAGAAATAAATTTTTTAAAAAGTGTTCCTCCCCATCCATGATTCATTTTAAGATAACAGTGACTGTTTTCAGTTCAAAGAATTGAGTTGGAGTTCTCTGTTATTTATGATACATTTTCCATTCTTAGTGTGATGCAATGCATTTTTATTGGATTTCATACCTCAAGGTTTTGTAGTGTTGTTGCAATATAAGTTGAAAGTTCCCTGTCCCTTGACTTAATATTAATTCAAGCTCCATTTCCTCTTCAAATGATACAGTTAAAGAATGTCTTAAAGTCACTTATTAAAATATATGTTCATTTTAACCTATTAAAAGTACGCTAAGTTCATAGTTTGAGGTACTTTAGAGAAGGCAAATAACCAAATGTTTTTTTTTCTTTTAACTTGTCTTAAAAAATAATTAACTTAAAAACAAATTTTCCACATTTTCACAATTCTGCCCTACTTTTACTTTCACAACAAAACTATAATTCTGTTAAAATATTAAAAAACTTAAGGAGCCTAATAGAAAAATATACAAGATCACTGTAACATTAAAAGAACTTAGCAAAATCCCTTACAATGCAAAACAATTTCCCCACATGTATCTTATTCAGGTCATTAGGAACAGTGATGGTGCATGAAGAAGTTATATACACATTTTAAAATTATATCAAAGCCCAAGACTGAAAACTTTTCTTGTGCTCCACTTACAACTTCGGGAAAAAAATAAAATCAAAGTACAAAACTGGCTTACTTCCAATATGATCAGCACGTAGACACCTACTAAGATGATGGATGCAACTGTTACTTGTGCCTCTATATTTGCATGAAGGTACTGATGCTTCATGGAGAGAGGAACACTTCCAGACTCCTGCAGGAAAGCTTGAATGTTTATGAAGATGGTGCCTCTGGTGAAAGAAAAAGAAGATTTGTTTATTCCTGGAATAAAATACCTTTTATTTGTACATGAATTTTATATTGAGTATTTATCAATATATGTGTTATATCTTTACAAAAGCAAGCAACTCGTCAAACATTTTCAAACAAACTCCATCCGTCTAAAAAGTATTGTTTAGAAATTAACTCAAGTACAAACCAGTCTTGTAAATAAAGAGCAACAAGAAGTCATCCTTTCCTGCCATTCTGAAACATGCAGTGATAATTATTTTTAAAATGTTATCTTTGTCAAATCTATGGAAGCTACTTCTTCAAGGCAGCATTTTTCATTCTCTTAACCAACCTGTTTGGTATCTGAAAGGTTCTAGTTGTGATGATCTGCTGATTTCTTCTTGAACTTAAGGGTAGAGACCAGTTGTATACCACCTGCAAGAGAGTCATATTTAGCAATATTAGCACCAGTGATAGTGATATGCCTCCAATAGAGGATTTTAATCCGCTTTTTTTTCTCTTCTGTTCATTTTTGAGGTTTTTTGTGGATCATGAATAAAATCAGCCTAAATTAATTCCCCCTGATTAGGTTTGTTACAGGGGCTCAGTTTTAATCAAACTAACTCAATCAATGAAGTGAGAGACACCTCCAGGATGTCCTCCAGGGGAAGGATGCCAAAACACAATTTTCATTGAATATAGAGAACAAAATTTTAATGCAGGAAGCCCAGAGAAGCCTTCTAAAGGCAAAAGAAAATGCAACTTTAATTACAGTAAATTTTCTAATGCTGAAATTGAAACACTTTGCAACAACAAAAAGCATGACCACTTAATCCATACAGTGGTGATGGAAATGAATGATTAAACACATCCTCAGAAAAAATGAAAGAGAATTTAAACACCATCACCTGCTGCTGGCGCCTCCTCCTTGATCCTGTGTCTTCATTTTGGCTGATTTGTACTACAATATATTCCTCTGTTTGCTCATCAACTGCTTGTGCCCCAAATGGGCCTCCTATGTCTAACTTCAACAGAGCAGAATCACGAAAGTCAGTCAGATTCATAGCTGTTAATAAAGTTGTTAAGGTGTAAATTTCCAGTAAAAATAGGCTGTACAAATTCTAGGAAAAAAATTTAGTCAATTATATTGAAAAAATACATTCTTCAGCTAAAATGCCTCAGGCATTTTGAAAAGAACAAAACAGATGTCTGTTTTCTCACCAAGTAGTACTGTTTTGAACAAGTTCCCTAATAAAACAAGAGTTATAGGTTCCGAACAAATATATCTTCCCTAGCGAATTTGGAGGATTACCAGTGCTTTCACCTGACATATCAAAATGTCAAAATAGCGTACAGAAATACACAGAGAGACAGAGAAGTAAGGCTCTTTCACTACTTGTACTAGATGAAAGGCAACACCATTAGCTCAGCAATTTAAACATCACAGAGCTTGTACTGGTGAAAAGAACGTAGAAACTGCAGAGGACGATTTGCTCTTTGGTCAAAGTTTTGCTCACAATGTTAAAAATATCCAAAAGATATTTTCAACCTCCTCTCAGCTGAAGTACTCACAGACTCTATCACTCTCAGCTCCCTCATCTACTTATTTTTTCTTGAGATATCTCACATGGGGTGTGGTCAAACTACACTCCTAGTCTAATGTAATTGAAAAATCAACCAACCATGATCCACAAATCCATTGGAAGTCTGGTTCTAATAGTCCAAATAAATCTAGGGCTTTTTAAACCTAGTGTTGATAGGTTAGTCCACTTCAGGCATGGTTGAAAAAAACATCCCTGTGGCTTGGTGAGTAGGGAAGGGAGGCGAGGAGGAATAAAAACCATCTTATTTTTAACCCTTCACAGTGTGTTTGTTACTATAATAGAGCAATATTGTAATTGTTTTGCTCCTCTCTGTGATAGATAGAAAGCCGAGGCATCACCAACAAAACAAAAAAGCAAACAAACAAAAATAACTCCTTAGTTTTACACATACATGTTCCATTGAAATCATGAGACTTAATCACATACCTGAATATCTTATGGTTTTAACATCCAAAATTTTATTGAGCATACTACAAAGAGAGAGTAAAATGTACCAGATCATATACCTATCAAAATAATTTTCCCAAAAGATACTCTGTAGCCCACAAAACTCAGAGACTTTGACAGGAAAAGAAAAACTCAGGGTAGGTAGAGGACTCAGGGCTGCTTCCAGTGACCCCCAGGAAGATCACCCAGTTAAAGCAGCGTCTAATGGGGAAAGATTTGGGAGGTCATGAGGTCCTTCTGGATATAGAAAAGAGTAATCTCTCACAGTAACCAAAAAAATAAGCAAATCTAGATCTAGTACCAGGTGGGCAGCCAATGCAGTCAAAGTAATATAAACATCACCCTGCTTAGCAAGGCAAGCTGAGCAAACACCACCAAACTCACACACCATTCATTTAAAAATTAAGCTCACAAGCATCTATTTGCTTAAAGGAATCACACAGGAAAGAATAAAAAGATAATCTCACATGTAACCAACCAGGAGACAAGTCCAGTGTGGAGAAGTTACACACACAATTCTTAGCAAGCATAAACAGAAATTACAAGAGTTTTGTTTCTGAAATTTTTAAATATGATTTGGTATCACAGTTTTTCTGTGTCACTAGTTGATACATAATAGGAGTCTCAATAGGAACTATATCTATACCTTTAAGTAGTGACATTAATTAAACCTCCTTAAAGGTCTGCTGACCTGAAGTCATCAACCCTACAGTTTGGGACAACTTTTGACAGTCAGTTTTTCACTAGGAGTGTAGCCACTTATATCTTGAAAAGCTTCAGGTGCATATAATTATGCCAGCTTCTTTTTAAACAATACTTTTAAAATAAATTCTGTAATTACCTAGATGACACATTCAGGAGCTATTAGAAAGGACGTCTAAAATTAAACCTTATTTTCAAGAAGAGTGTCTCCTTTCTTCTTTTTCTTTACAGATAAGGATATTTTTTTGATTCCATTCTGTGCACTTCTAAAACTATTATAAAAAGCCATAGGAAGAAAAAAAAAGAAAAAAAAAAGAAAAAAAAGAAGAGTTCTTCTTTGATTGCAAGTGCAACAGAACATCACTCACCAGTCTGCATTGATGCTCTCAAATCCCATCAGAGTTATCTTTTTCCAAACAATTTTTAGGGACTCTGTCATAATTCCATTGTTAGATTACAGCAGATCACATCCTTTATGAAAGGTGGACTCGTAATAAACCAGAAGAAAACTTCAGACATGATTACATGAAAAAAAAAAAATTTAATCAAGCTGTTCTTCAGAATATTTTTGTTCTCCCTTACCTTGGCTGTATATTTCCCTTAAATTGCCAGAATATGATTTTCTCTAAATTTTAATCATTCAGATATGGACAACTTTTGGGAAAACTCTTTTTCTTCTAATATAACCTTTTATTCTGCAATTTAATCGTGCTTTTCTTTTCCTAAACTTTTTTTTTTTTTTTGTAATGTGTGCTCCAGTATGCCCCTTTAAAACAAAAAAAATCTGCCTGATGAGATTTACAGCCAAAGTTGATATTTTTTATTTCACTTCAGCTAAACTGCTTCATTTTGATATAGTTCTATTCTTGAAATCACATTATTGCTGTGAATTAGCCTGTCAAGGGATTTGGCTTTGTGTTTGCTTTGTGAAGCTTCACACTGTGGCTGTCTGTATTTACATCTGGCAGCAGAGCAGGTCTGCTGCTCCCAGCTGAACCAAGATCTGTCTTTCCTGATCCTGGTTTTCTGAAGAGGTTTTGAGGAGTATGTGAGAATCACCTCATGTTACTTTATTTTCATATGGCTTACGTAGACAACATGATGGAATGGGATACAGTGGCTAAATATTTAAACTGGTATTCATTCACCACAGTTCATGCTTCTGTACTTTGGACATCGGCATCTGATGGTTGCTTCCCTAAAAACAGTGATAAGATGATGCTTGTAAGATGGAATTCATTGCTTCATTTTGGACCACTGCATGAAGATGAGAATGATTGCTCATGAGGAACATCTGTTCTATCTATTAACTATAAAGAAAGACTAGGATGACTAACTCACGAGTAGCTGTGTGAGTCCCCAAAATACTGAGTCCCTGCTTTACCCTCCATCATGTAATTATTTCAATATGTACCCTGAGAATGCTATGTCTATGAATTATTTTTCAAGAAGTTTCTGAGGTAGTTATACACCATTCGTCCTGATTTATGACCAGATCACTTATGTTGGCTTCTCTAGGATATTACCATTTTAAAGAAGGCCTTTTCCCTGGGTCTTAGCATCCATTTTTGCATATTGTCCTTAACTGGTGTTATTTCTGCATTAGTACTTGTGCTTTTCTTTTTTTTATTTCCTATCTCTGTTTGTAGCTGATGAGGGTTTTTTTCTACAACATACCTTCAGAATATAACAAGTTGAACCACACACTTCTCTGTCCCTATTGGTTTCTCCATCTGATGAATGCTCTACAAACATTTTCTTTTCCCCCTTTTTTGAGTGCCAGTAATCTAATTCCATTATTGTCTACAGTGGATTCATCCTTTCTCTCTGCTCCATCAGTTTGAGAAGTTATGTAACAAACCAATTTCTACAGCATTTTATCAATTGTGCCTTCAGATTCTGCTTCTTGGCTCCCTCTGCACTTGGTCCTGGTCTTCATCCATCTATTTAACAGCTTGAACATTGCCTGCAGGCCTTAATGCTTAGTACATTTCCAACAAAATCAAAAACAATTTTTAAATGCTTTCTGAGAGGAAAAATTATGGAGGAGAGTCTGCCAGTGAGAAGTAGAGTTACAAAATTAAAAAATATTCAAAGGGGGAAAAGAACTAAAGAGATTAGAGAGGTTTCCTAATTAGTTACATTAATTTATGCTCCCTGAAGGACCTTCAAGGAAGCTGAAAATTCTGTTAAAATATTACTTATATTCTTTGCCTGAGTCTCTTGCTCAGGGAGTGGGAAACATTGTTTTCCATGTCACTAATGGTCATGGCATGATTGAGAGTTTTCTAGTGACCTTTCCTTGTTCCATGATTAATAGTTGCACCAATAATGCAAATTCATGCAGAAATCAAACTCATACAACTTTAGCAAGGAATTTGATAAAAAGGGGTCTTAAGTCTGCTTGTTCTAGAGACTCCTCATCCATATGTGGAATTGCCCTAAATAGTTCCACTGAATCCAAAGAAAAGAGAAATCTAGTCTATGATTTAAAATCCAACATATTTTTATTATTGAGGTACATCTACTTTCTGAATTTGAGACCTTAATCCTGGACCAGAAGTGAGAAAATCTCTCATGGAGAGGATGGAGGTACATCCATGAAAATGGCCCCTGTCTAGTCGATTTTCAACATATCTCTGGTTTTGTCTGATTTGGAGTAAGTAGATACCCATTCAGGTGTGACTTCAGGATATGTATTTTTATTGAGTTTTATTTTGAACATAAAGAGCAAGTGAGAAG
This sequence comes from Cettia cetti, assembly GCA_013401135.1. NCBI lineage: Eukaryota > Metazoa > Chordata > Aves > Passeriformes > Sylviidae > Cettia > Cettia cetti. Next base: position 127,445 of record VZUI01040817.1, read on the forward strand.
TAAACTCTTCACACTGGGTGCTGTGAAAATATTTAATTTGCAAAATGTCATCCTTTGTTCCAAAAGTTTTACTGGGGAGATATCAAACACCTAAATAATCAGAAAATCAGATCAGGACTGGAAGACTTTAAAATACATTTACAAAAATATAAGATTCTTGGCCAGACTCAGGAATAATTCACTGTCTACACCACTGTCTAACACCACAGTAATTTCTGACAATCAGTCCAAAAAAGGAAAATTAAATTGCTTTGCCCACACTGATCTAGCCTTCCCTCACCTATAACATGAATGGGTGCAAGTACAAACACTGAGAGGGAAGAAAATGTTGCTACCAAAGCAGTTGTCAGGGGCAGAGTAAAGATAGAAACTCACACTTCAGCAAGATAGATGTGAAATCTATTACACAGAAATGAGCTGAAAATTTACCATCTTTTGTAAAATGAAAATATTTCTACTATTGAGAAATGTAGAAATAGTTATAACTGTATGAGATACAGTGAAAGAAAGAAGGCGCTGTATCATGGAGACAGACATTTCTTAAATGACAGTGAAATAGCATACAGTTTGATTCCATAATGCCTTAAAAGCATGACAAATCCCAATTACTTTTTAATTTCATAAAGCCTAGTTCAAGTCAAAAAGTAAATGTCTAGCTCTTCTCCAGTTGTCCATTCCCCATTGCTGGACAAAAGTTCAAAATTTGCTTAGATCAGGGCAATAGTTATTAGAAACAAAGGAATGAACACAAAGTATATTTAGCACTTCAGAAAATTTTTCAAGTCTGGAAATGTATGTAAGTTGTGGAGGAGAATGAGAATATTTCTCAATCACTCTTTGATCACCCAGTTAATGGAGAGACATTTCCTGAAAGTCTGAATGGCCAAAGAGTTAAGAAAAGACAAGAATGTTCATATCTTAGAATAGGTACATGTAATTAAACAAAGGTATGCTGGAGTTTATTCAGACTCTGTAGCTCTTCTTCTATTATCTTAATAATTAAAGATGTCCTCCTCTTAACATACAGCCTTTGAAAAAAGATCTGAAAATGCTTCACACATTTTACATCAACAGTGATACTGAACCTTGCCTTCTGCAGAAAGAGTCCTCTAGTCAGGCTTCAGTATAAACTTACTTCTTTCTGGTATTATAGAACTGACTGTTAAAATTTAAAGACCAATAAATCCCAAGTGCTTATGTTCAAAGAGAGACATTAGCAATATCTTTGAAAAACTATACTAAAATCACTGAATTTGTGTCTGGTGCCTATAGGGAAATCAGTATTAGAAAAAAACTGAACCAACCACACACAAAATTACAGACTCAGAAAACTTCTGTTAATTCACAAGAGGCAAGATGTTGTTTCCAGAATCTGCAGCCAGCACACCTCAGCACACAAACACGCCAGGTTTGTACCCATGGGGAAGGACAAAGCAATGGGAGATACATGTGGGCTAATAATAAAGAAAGTAATGGGAAGAAAAACAGCTAGAGTAAAACGATTGCAGAGATAAAGGTATAGCAACACAGAGATGTCATCTGAAAAGCAGGTCACCTTCACACCAGCTAATGAAGGCCTCTCTCAGCACCAGAGAAGGAAAGCCCTGCCTCTGAGCAAACCTAAGATCCCGTGAACATGGCAGAAAAAAACAAAAATATCCAGGTGACACCAGGATGACAACGAACATGAAGTCCAAAAGTAATCACTCAATTTGTTTTTTAGAAATAGCTGACACTTCGTTTTGCTTTTCTAGTTTATGGAGATATGTTGTATACATGGGCACACATTCATAACACATCAACATGCTTGGGCATTTCTGGAAAGAAACAGAACTGAGAGGAAGGAGTTCAAAAAATAAAAAAAATAAACATATAGTGGTTAGTACCAGTTCAATATTTCTAAACAGCTTTTGAAGCAGAAGCAAGAAGTAAAATGTGCTCATTTGAATAATTTGGCATCATATGAGCTGAGATACTTCTTTTCCACTCAAAGCCTCATATGATAACCTCCAAGGCCTTTGTGACAAGGACTACTGCAGCACATCTGCAAACCTAGCATTAAATTCTTATAGTCTGATCAGAGAGTAGCAGGTAGTGTCCATTGGGAGTACTGAAGTCTGCCAGCCAGCATAAATTGGATCTTCAGTGCTGCTGTCTGAATGGTTAACCTTACCTAGGCCTAGCCAAAAAGTGGAATACTTTCTTCACTGTGCAATAAAGTGGAAGACAACCACATGGACTTACTGCTGTGCAAATGAAGATTAACAGTGTCAGTAAGAGGACATTCAAGATTGCTGGTGCCTTTTCCAAAACTTTTAGAAATGCAATCTTTCTCCTTGACTTTTCTGCTTGAATTACCACATCACCTTGAAAAAGAAGCATGGCTTTGCTGGATTGCTTGCCTCTCACTTTTCCCCCAGCTCAGTGACATCAGACAGCAGATGAAACATCCAGTTTTCAAGACACATTACACAAACTAAAAAAAGCTTTAGCTTTGGGTTTGTCAAGTAAGAAATGGAAATGCTGTATTCTGACTGTCTGACAGCTATTTATCTCAAAGTCTCCTGACATGATAGGTAAAATGTGAAACACAGGAACACCTGTTTGTCTAAAACCCCAGTCCTAACTGCAGCTCCCTGAAACAAAGGCACAATTTGCTTGCAGAGTAAATGTGTACAGTGCAACAGCTATGGGTCCAACCCAAGTCTGGAGAGAGACGGAAGTCCTCAATTTGTGCTATGACAGTTGACTAAAACTTGAACTTAAAGACCCACTTTCAGTTCATCCTCATTTGGCAGATAAGGCTGTGACAGCCATGGTGCTGTTCAACACCACATCACCATAGGAGCTTTTAACAGTTTCAAGGAGGACCAAGAAAACTGATGTCAACAGGATACCGATGGGAATTTACAGCTGAAGTTGTCATTGGTGCTACTGAAAGTCCATTTGCTTTTGTCCAAAAAGCAATCTCAAATTTTAATTATAAATTGCCTAAAGCACTAACATTTTCTTCCTCATTTACCCTACTAATTAGTGCATTATATAGTGTCATTATTGGTGACAGTGAGAATACTAATAATTAAATCTATTGAATGTACTCTCCCTGCCCAAAGCTATTGAACTGACCAGTTATATAGAAGAACAAAGCATCTCAAAAATGAAAACCTACTTTTTAAACAAGTTTGCATTTTTTCAAAACAAGGCACCTTGCAGAGCTTGTGAAATGGTGGATCTTCTTTTAACACTAGTGCAATAAGATTCAAGCAGATTTCAGACCAGACTGATTAAACTAAAAATATAGTGGGAAGAAGAAATGTAATTAGTTAGCAAAAGTTTTTGTTTGTTTACTAACTACATGTTCATCCCTAAAAGACTTTTCACATTCAGATCTGTATTCACCTGTGATGAATAATTTTTATTTGGGGTTGTTCTACTGCTTGTTCTTCTAAACAGCTGCTTGACCCCAGACAGGTGTCATTCAGCACAATTTGGAGGGGGAGCACTTGGGCCTGTGTCAAAGGATAAGCCTAAATTCAGCCAAGGCTCTGAGGACACCCAGTCGTCTCAGGGTACAAGACAGAAAATATTCACTCTTTCAACTACTTTATCAATGAAACTTCCGTTCAGGGTTTTTTTCAATGAAAGAAGGATACAGAAGCTTTCCAGAGGTGACACAGCCAACATCTGCCAGGGCATACCTTGATCTGGATAAATGCCAAATAAAATCTAGGACAAGGATAAAAAATAAACATTCATTAGTAACACAAAAACTGCAAAAGACCTGATAAACTTATCTCAAATGCTTTAAAAAGACTCTTTCAAATTGCACATTCACTTGTGAGATTGTTTCAGTATTTTAGGTATAATTCCACCACAGTTGAAAAACATCTCTGGGATACTTAACAAGGCTAAGTAATATTCCTTCTGTTAATTTACAGCCAAAGTCATGTATTTTATGAACTTTTTTGAAATGTCTCTTAGGACAAAGTTATAATCTTCATGATCTGTCTGGAAAGCAACACCCATACCTGAGGAAATGCAGAGTGTCATCTATTTTCTTCCTGGCACAGAAGCCCTGCAACCCAAAAAAGGAGTTCCTCACAGCTGCTAAAATAACCAACTCCAGCTTTTTGAAATTTTTCTCTACACTTTCAGTCTAAAGTTTTGCTGATTTTGAAGATCTTTTAAGGGCAGGCAGCAGTTTGGCCACCTGAAGGAGATGCCAACCTTCCCATCACCTTCTGCCTTTGACACTGTGAAGTGCTGCCATTGCTGTGGCATCCTCCCCAGCACAGCTTTCCCTATGAGCATTCCTCAAGCGTCAGGATCAAAAGATCCATCCTAAATTCAACAAGCATCTTTAAGTGACCTACAAATTTGGGTTTAAGCTGCCTCTTCCTCCAACTCAACTGCTTACCCAACCATATTGTCCTGAGAGGTGACTACTGCACTAAATAGGAGTCCCATTATGCATGAAGCCCTGCACAGTATTGTCATTTTTGCCTTGAGACATTTTCTGTGTGCTAAGAGAAAATATCACAGCTCATTCTGAACTAATTCTAAAGAAATAGGGGCCAGGGGAAGACTACAAATTCAATACTTACAGAGCAGACAACTACAAAGATAAAGAGGCCTGAAACTTTCAGGAATTTTAGACAGCATCTGAAACAAAAGGAAATGTATTTACTATCTGGCTAGCTCAAAAGCAATATTTTTTATTCTCTTAACAGCTGTGACATTTCAGAAACATCATGGTAAGCACTTCTGGGTGATATTATATCACATCAGAGTACAGACACCACAAAGCAAGGTCAGCAGGGGCTTGGGAAGCCTTGGTGACTCTGAGGGCTCCTGCACCAGCTCTGCTGTCAGATGGATCTCAATGCACTGGAAAGAGGATCTGCCCCTTGGAAAATCCAAGGGAAGGCTGCAGAATGAGCTGGTGCTGGATTCTGGAACCACTTGTCCACTACTGCTGCTGGCCCCAGCCCATTCTTGTCTCTCCCAGAGAGGCACAGGAGCACTGCCATCCCAGGCAGGTGGCATGGCTATGCCGAAAGCACAGCTCGCTGCATAGACAGACGGTGTCATGAGTGACTTACTCAAAACTGGACTTATAATACACTCCCTGAAAATACTAGAAAAAGCAGTTGGAAGAACAAGCTTTAAGAATCTTCTGGGTTTAACAGTATCTTTTAAAACCAAATAGACTTTATAAGGATAAATCTACTAACAAAACTAAATACTTTTTTCCATGGCACATTTGTGCTCATTGAAGGAATGTTCTGTTCTGGAAATGAGATGCCATAAAATATTTTGAATTGTCCAAGCTTACTACAGAGTGTCTCAGGCAATAACTCTAAATGTGTATATTGAAAATGCATGGTCTTGAGAAAGAAATCTTAAGATTTAGCATTTATTTTTTTTTTAATCTTACTCAAAAGACAACACAACTAAAGGTTTTCTGACTGCCCATCAGTATGTTATAGTGATGCCTTAATTTACAGAAGGCTTTCTGTTGATTTGACCTCATTACATATTTTCATTTTGAAAGCATCAATATTCTTATTCTGGTTTTTTTTTCAAAAGTAAACATTCAAACTTTGTTTTTTCTGACAGAATGACAAATGCAAGGCTTGATTTAAACCTGATGACAAGCAAGAAGGAAAACATTTCAAGTTACTAGGATAATTAGTTGAAAAAGGAAGAGTGCAATAAAAAGCTGCATTGACAGATGCTACAGGACAAAATATTAAAGCAGAATAATCTGAAAGATGTTAGAAATAATTTTTAATCACAGTGGAAATATATCCCTAGATGAATTCATTGACAAAAAGCAACGTAAATGACTGGAGACCCATTTTTCCAAAAACCTTGTTTTCCAAAGTTTCCCTCCTCTTTACAATTTTCCAGACAGCAGCTAATAAAAACCAGCAGCTAATAAAAATGTGTTGTCACAAACTAGAACAAAGGGGCTACAGTCTTCTATTAAATACAAGTGGCAACAACTTTACCCAAACCTTGCATAGCATGAAAATCTAGAGAAAGTAGAGGAAGAGGAGAAAGCAGCCAGTTAGGTGGCTTCTAGAAATTCCAAGTAGCCCTGCTCTACTGAAAAGCAACACGGCAGAGAGAGGAAGAAAGTAAACAGGCATGAAAAGAAAGGAATGATGGCACAAACCATTATCAGCACTTCATCATTGATAACTTCTTTTGGTATTATGTGATTTATGGAGAATACTTAGTGCCAGATTAGTCACAGATCCTCTATCCTGCTTGTCAATTCTGCCCAGCTCTACATTACAGTTTCATTCTGGAATTTTGAGAATTTATTATGTTATGAATTAATAAATCATAATCCAGACTGGTTTAATTCTAATGTACTTTATATTTTTTGTTTGCATTTTGGGCTTACAATTTATAATAATACTTAAAGTTATTATTAAAAAATACTCAATTTTAAGACACAAGTGAAATAAAATGTTAATTAAGCATTTATAAATTAATAACAACTTGTTGGTAATTAACAGAAACTCATCCAGAGGAGCTGGCAAGATGTAATAAAAAAAAGGTTTTGGAAATGGTTTTAATAAATAGAGAATCTAGAAGGGTCTTTTCCTCCTGTTTGTTTTCATGGCATTTTGTATTAGGGAAGCAGCAATTTTAACAGCTTACATTTGAGATGTGATCAGCTTTTGACTCACCCGTGGTTTGCAATCTGTCTCTTCCTACAGTGCTTATCTGGCACAGTCCTGCAAGTACAAGCCCTGTGCCAAATCCTATGCTGATATATGCCTCCAACACAATCCTGTCTGACTTCAGTTGGAAATGCATGGAGTATAAATCTAAGAAGAATTTCGCTCCCTCTTCTAAGCCAAAGGATTTTTGATCTGATCTGCATATGGTGTTGGGCAGTTTAGTTTCATTTGCTGTCTCAGCACTGTTATGCTGATTTACAACAGCCAAGGAGCTGATCCCAAATGTACAGCTTGCACTATAGCAGTGAAAATATTTCAAGGGAAGTTCTGCCAGAAAAACATGATCCTCACCAGATTATAAACCTGGAAACAACAGATTTCACACTCCAAATCGATACCTTTGTTCCATCAAATACCAGGGACATCTACCACAAATGTGAAGAAAAACACCTGCCAAACTTCTTTGCATGTGTTCACATTGCAGTAATTGGAATTTTCCTGCTCCATTTGCTCAGCAGCAGAGCCACAATACCATATGCACAATGAGAAGAAAACAATTGTGAAGTGATGAACTAAAAAACATACAGATTGGGAAAAGATGCACTGACGTTCTGTTGGATAGGCGTGGCAGATCAACAAGATGTGGACCTGCAGTGGTGGGCTCCTTGAAAACCCTGCAGAGCTGTCTACAGACACCAAAACAAACTAGAAAAAGTATTGAAATTCTGGAAGGGACAGAGGGAATTAGTATCTGAGATTAGAGGTTTTGCTAGTTAAATCCCCATCAAAAATAGCTTGAGAAAACTTGAAGTTAAGCTCTTATCACATTGCTATCTTTCAATATATCAACAGATTTAATTTCCGCCATGCCTAAACCATGAAAAAGACTACTTTGGGGTAATGAGTGAATTATATTAATGCTGTCCAAGATTGAAAAATGCTCAGTTATATTTTGCTTTGTGCATATGTGAAAAGCTACTGTAATGACTACAGAAGAACTTATACACATATATTTTAATTAAAGTGAAGCAACAAAACACTGAAGAAAAAAATGCTGTAGAATCAACCACAGGGGTTTTAAAAATGGTTTCAAAGAAATGCTAAAATCAGTATAGAAGGTATTTAATTACAAATTTAGAATAGGTGTTATGGCTGATCCACATTAGAAAAAGGGGCAATTGATCATTATGGAGTCTGTAATCAATTTCAAACTATCAATGGCAAGATACAGTCTAAATATGGAGTCCTATTTTATTAATTTACATAAATAAATAATTTTCTAGATGTCTACACATAAAAACAAATACATGCAGAAATTTTAAAAATTGTTTGAATTCAGACCTCATCTTTGATAAATTGAACTTGGCATGAAGGTTGTCCAAGATTTCATATTTCTCAGAAGAAGCAGATCTGGAAAAACTTGTCATTTCACTTTCCAGTTGAAACCTTTGCTCAAATTCTGCAGAGCTGTTGTCCCATGAATCATCATCTGTGGTAAAATCTGGATTATGAAGTGCCATACACTGCAACCTGTCACACATTTTCAGTAAACATAATAAAACAAAACAGTGTTTTAATTCAACAGGTAGTAGATGCAACTGACCTTGCAGAACCTTTACTTTCACTCCGAGAGATACTAATGGAAAATTTCATAGAAAGAGACTTATTCAGTACAGACCAAGCTCCCCTGGTGACACAGCTGGGTAGACTGGGGAGCAAGAACAAAGACCCCATGACATTTAGGTGCACCTGAGAGCACCAGTTCTCTGACACAGCCGACAGATGTACTTCAGGATTTGGTGTGTAAGCTCCATCATCAGGACCTTCCCTATAGTTCTGCTGTGTCTTTCAGTGCCCTTTATATAACAGCACATGGAGCAAATAAAAGCACAGAACCTGCAGCTGTCTATGCTTAGGGCTCTCTAATCACCCTGACCTCACACCTTACATCCTTCCCTTCCCTTTTTTCAGCCCCTTCTCTGCTGCCAAGGTCCTCCAGAGTAATTCTCTGCTTGCGGCCCCTGCTATTCACTTTATTTCCCAGCAGGTTTGGTGTTAGGATATAAGAAAGAACCACATGTAATTAAATAGAAGGGAACTTAGGAAAAAAAATATTTTGAGAAAAATGAAAGTAACTCACCCATTTTCCTCTGAGGAAACCTTCAGTAGTGGTGTCTTCTCTGTAAAAACAGTGGGTTTTGACCTCGAGCTGAATAATTTTGAAAAATTGAAGTGATATCTTCAGAGGGAGAAAAAAACCAGAATAGTAAGTCTGCAGTAAAATGATTCACTATAGATCTACAGAATATTTTGCTACAAGTCCATCTAACTAGTTAAATATTCTTTAAGAATGGTGTTGACCTAAATTAGGGATTTCATTTATTAAGTTTGAACTAGTCATGGTAGTTACTTCCCTATACTCACGGGGGACTCATTCATATAAATTTACACTAGCATAATTCATAAAATATGAGAAAATAGAAGAATTTATTTCCCATAAATGTTACTTGAGATATGGATCACTATCTACAAATCCCCTAATCTCTACAGTAACCTTGGTACTCTTGGTATTAGGGAAGAAAATCTGAATACAAATACTTCATTTCTGCAGCACAACCCCTTCCAAATATTTTCTGTCAAGTCCTGGTCCTGGTGTTGCAGATTACTAAACAGAGTGTGAGCTACTTCTTGCCATGTTGCATTTTAGCATTCTGAAGGATTTTTTTGCTGAAGTAAAAATCCCCAAACTTAAGAAGCAACTTAAGAAGAAAAGAAGCAGCTTAAGAAGAAACTTAAGAAGACAATCAATCATAATCACAGAGGTCTGGCTTTGGGACAGGCTTCTGGGAGAGACTAAATAATTGAGTCATTTTAGAACATCTTCCCATGGCCAGGCTCTTTCAGAGACATTTCCAATCAAAATCAACATTATTCAGGTACACTCAGATTTATTTCATTCAAAACTGTAGCCTCCTATTACCAGAAAGTCTCTAAGAAATATGCCAGACATACAGTCAAAATGCAGATCTCAATACACCTAGAGGAAACCCAAAATTTCTTCCACTATTGCTGGACTGTGAGGGGAAAGGAATGATGAAACCATAGACTTCTAAATAAATACACAACAGTGACTGGTTATACAATCTTCTAAATATAAGGACAGCTCAAAGATAAGGATTTGCATATTTGACTTTTTAACACGATGGAAGACAGTGAAGTTTTTTGCAATTTGTAGAGCTGTGCCTGAACTTTGACTTTGCAAAATTAAAACCTCCAGTTACTGCTTTGGCTTGTTTGTTCAGTAGTGTTATCAGTCAGAAGATGTGCTAGATGCAGAGCAATTGGATATGGTTATTTCAATCTTGAGTGGCCATAACGCTCATTCAAACTCTGCTGTAAGCCACATATTTTCAGTCTCAACTGAAGAAAGTGAATAAGAGAGATTCAATTACCCAGTACCTCAGGTCAAATATTGGGCAGATTACAACTCAGGTGCTATGTTGCACTGACACTTCATCTGTGAAGAGATGATTACATACTCTGTAGCTATCAAAGTGCTTCCTTTTTTAGGCAGGAGAATACCATTCACACAAAAGTCTAAGTGGAGAAACCAGTATTTTGAAGCAAGTGCACTTCGAATCTCATTATGGCTTTCAATGTAAAAGGCTACCTAGAGCTTTTATAAAATAGAACCCATAGGGATAGCAAGAACACCATCAGGACTAACTGTGCCCTCACCAATTCTGGTGGTGGACCTTGAATGTGTGCATTCAGAAATTTGACCCATGAAAAGACCACCTAGCTATTTCTACTTCTAAACACAACAATGTCACTTATTCCACAGGAAGAAAAAGGCTTCAAAAGAAATATTATATATGCTGTCTTTCCTCACTCACCTTGTGCACACTATTAACCTTTCTGCATTTCCTTTTTTTTTTTTTTGTTTTCCTCCTAGGATGTGGAAATTCTGAGACTAGTAACCAGACACTTTCTATAAAAACTTCCATTTTATTTTAATTTTTAGGGGTTGACACCAACACTGTTTTATGTTACACAGGCATATGTATATCCACTGACAATACTCATCTCAGCAGCTCTTCACCACTACTGTGAATGACCAGTTTGCAAAAAGTGATGAAGGACAAAGCAACCACGGGAATGGCAACAAGAAAGGGAGTATAAAGGTCAGGTGGAAGGTGGCTTAAGTGACAGAACCTGAGCTGAAGGATCCAGAATGCTAATTAAAGACATCACCTTCACTTTCTTCTTACACTTCGTTATCCCCACTTGCTGGTATAGGCCCTGTCACTTTTAAATGGAACCATGGAGCTGAACAGATGGCCAAGAATGACAAAGACAGTAAAAATGGAAAAGGTCTTCAGATAAAGTAAAAAACAATTAGTACATGACAACAACAATTTGCAGAGAATAAAAACACAAGGACAAGAATAAGCAGCAGGAAACAGCCAGGCTTGACAAAGCAAAAATAATTAGAGAAAAATCAGAAGAGCCTCAACTCCCCCATGATGTGATTACTCTAATTAGAGAATGAGAGTAATATAAACAATAAAACTAATTAGGGCATAAAGGAATCTCAAAGGCTGAAAGCTCCAGAAAGAAAGGTTGTAAAAACATCGTTAAAAAAATAGCATGGATTATAAAAATGAAAGTCATCCTTGAATTGAGAGCCCAGTGCAAACCCTCTGTGCCCCTCATACTTCTGCAGAGATGCTGGAAGTGCAATTTGATCATCCACTTAATCCAAAGATAAAAGATCATCTGCAGCCAAAACCTAGGAAGGACCAAAGACCCCCTGCTGGTAGAGGAAGAAGTCTGCAGTGCTCAAAAACCATCTTAGCATCATCATCCTTGGTGCTCCTCAACCCTGAAAGTAGCTGGTAATTGGGTCACTGCGTAAATTCGAAACAAATCAAAATGTAACACATTTCAAAACCTGGGGTGAGGTCACATTTCAAATGTTTCTTCCTGATCAAATAGCTAGAAACTCTGGTTATAGCCACATGCTGGAATGGAGTGCAGTCTTCCTCTACTGAGCAATTCAACAACATCACCAAGAGGCTAATCACCAGGTCAGCTCATTAACCCATTGTGGGTAGGTCTGTTCACAGGATGAGAAGACCACTCTAGATTTGTACTATGTGCAGGCAAGGATCTGGTAAGCTGGACACCATTAGTGTTCACAGTTCTTCTCTCATGGCTCAGACTCAAAAATCATTAGTGTTTTCTACATCAAATATGAGAGTCATAGAATAGTGTGAGTGGGTCAAACTGGCCCTCTGGAAGGTACAGTGAGAGCAGGAAATGAAAGGAAAAGATGTGGGAGACTCCAGTTGCTTCCACTGCTGAGTTGATGACTCCTCAGATATTAGTCAGAGTTGGTGGCTGATGAGGCCTGTGGTTTTCACCTACAGCACACCACTGCTTCCCATTACCTACAGGTGATACCTTCCTGCCATCAAGCACTAGACCTGAACTCTGACCACATTTTCAGGCATTTCCTAATGGTGTTTACATCTGCAATTTTAAAGAAGGAGTTTGTGGCGGGCCCTGATGTACAGCCATAAGCAATGTTCCAAATGCACTACAGCAAAGGACACACAAAGAAACATTCTACAAGAACCTCATCCTAGTTAGGCTGCAAGCATACTCATCCTAGTTTAAGTGCAAACACTTAAAATAATCACTAGATCTGACTGGAACCTATTATTTAGCCTTGTATTGAAAAGATTAATCATGGTACACAAAGTATTGCTTTCATTCCTTATAATGAAAAGGATACATTTTAAATATCACTTAATGTAATGCTTCATCTCCCATATGTTATACTGTGCATACAACTACCAGTTGGGAAGCTATTTCTCTGAAAACAGAAAGCAATAATGCTCACTTCCACAGGAAAGGCTTGGTCAGAATTGAAGAAGTGAATATGGAAGCATATATATTATGCAAGAACATCAACATTTTTACTATAACTTTAAAAAATTCACTATATAAAAAATTAAAAGCAGAATCTCTTCAGAGGCAAAAAGAGTTAGCATGCTTCCCTGAATTAGTACTCTAATTCTAAACTAGTAACTAAAACTGTTAAAGCTGAAGAATACTATTGAGCCAAGAGTTTATAACAAATACAACAACTAAGCCAAATTTCCTAGAAGTCCAGAGTAAAAATACAAGAGATAATTAATCATGAAGACTAGTCACAACAGTATCAATTTATCATTATTACATTCTTTTAGAATAAAATCTAATTTCAGAAGCTTCATCTTCCCTAAATAGAAAACATTTACACAAATCATATGTACTGAACTAATCACTTTTATCATAACTGTAAATAAGCATAATACAGGAATAAATTGAAAAACAGATGTTTAAAGAAAAAAACCAACATAACATCAACAAAGAAAGAAAGCCCCAGAACACCTTTTGGCTGTACTTAAAACACATTCTTCCACCAGACTTAGTATTTGTGAGTTTCTGAAAAAGTTCATTTTTTGGGGAACAGTTAATTGGTACAAACTGTGCTGAACAACATCAGAACATTCAGTTTTTAAACCTTTACTGTGCATTAAACAGCTGTATGCATACATCTGACAACATTATCATACACATGGGCAAATAACCTCCAGACCCTTTAAACCCATGCACCATTAAGATGTCAGAAAAAATGAAATAATTATTTAATACAGGCTCATTTTCTATTTGACTTTAAATTTTCTATTAGACAGGACTGTACAGGCTCCTGCAGAGGGATCCCCAGAGAGGGATCCTGAAGGGCTGGCACAATAGGACAACACTGTGAGAGGTACAGCCAACTGGCAGGTCTCATTTTGAAAGACATTGAGGTGCTGGAATGTGTCCAAACAGTAAATAAGGTGGTGAAGGGTCTGCAGCACAAGTCTTATGAAGAGCAGCTGAGAGAACTGGGGTTGTTTAGTCTGGAGAAAAGGAGAAGGAAAGATCAGGAAAGACCTTATCTCTCTCTGCCTGAAGGGAGGTTGGAGTGGAGTGGGCGTCTGTCTCTTCTCCCAGAAAACTAGTGACAGGACATGAGGTAATGGCCTCAGGTTGTTTCAGGGACAGTTCAGGTTGGCCGTTCGGAAATACTGTTGTCACAGAAAGGGTTGTCAAGCATTGGAACTGATTGCTCAGAGAAGTGCTGAGTTACCAGCAGGTAACTCAGGTATTTAAGAGATGTGTAGATGTGGTGCTTAGGGCCAGGGTTTAGTGGTGTACTTGGTAGTGGTGAGAGAACAGTTGGACTTGATTACCTTAAAGGTCTTTTTCACCCTATATTATTCTATTATTCCAAACTGAGAAACATATGCCATGCCAAGACCCCAGGCAATTAAGGAACATTCTTAAGAAATGTGTAGAGAAATGTGTAGTGAGCTTATTCTAGATGGAAACGGTTCCTTAGATACGGCACACACAATGTGCTTGCTTGATTCATTTCTGCTGGATTTGGAAAGTGAACATGTTCTACAAGGAAAATTTTAAGTTCAAAAATAGCCTGGAAAATAGAATGCTTCCTCTGATTCCTGTTTTAAAATCAAAATGAGCTTTGTAAGGTTATTGTGCTTCCCAAAAAAAAAAAAATTGATATCTCCAAAATTTGGTAATTTGTTTATCTCAAGAGCCTTTGCCTGCCTCTGTCAGGAAAGCTCTCCATCAAGAAGACTTTGGGGAGTAGTAAACAGAACAGGACCTCACTCTAGTGGGTGAAGATAAAAGAAATGAATTTACCCTAAAGCTGCCATGAAGCATTTGGGAGTCTACCTCAGAGGGACTGTTCTCCACACATTTTCTGCTCCCATGTCCAGGTATCATGAGATCCATCTACCCTGTGGGAGGCAGCCAGGCGCAGGGAGTGGCCATGGGTCTGGCAGGGCCATGATCTTCTCAAAAAAAAAGCCTGTCCCACAGCACCCAACAAGGAAGCAGAGACAGGGTGAAGATGGGGACATGGGTTGACCCTGATTTCATGAGCATCCAGCAGGACCTCAGTTATACAGCAGGCCCAAAAACCTACAGTTTCAAGGAGTGAGAAGTTGCACTCAACAGTGTATCAGCTGTTTCCTCCTCTAAATTTTCTGCTTCAGCAAAGAAAATTGGAAACCTACAGGAGACCACATGGAAAACTGCAGACAGTCTGAAGAAGAAAATAAATTTCAGCAGCAGATGCTGCCAAAAGAGTTTAGCTGTTAGTGACTGCCAGCAAACTGCAAATTTGGAAGAGGCATCAGGAGCTAGTACGGGTAGTGGTCCAAATTCTAAACCTCCCATTTCCCTACGGATTACACTGATAACCTGTTAAGCAGTATTGTCTGCAAATGCTGTAGGGTATACTGAGAAATGGGTCTTCAATAGGGAAGCAATTTATCAAGAACACTTAAAGCATGACTGAACTTGTGACACTTTATTTATTCTGTAGGTTTGGCTTTTAAGTGGTAGCATTTTTCCTTGACATTCACGATGGGCTTTTAGCTTAACCAGTCTGCTGCTAACTGAACTTATGACAAATAAAGGGGGATCACACCTTTTTTCTGGACCATAAGGGAATTTGAAAAATCTCAAACATTGAGAAGGTGGTCACAACTTAATTCTTTAACTTTATATATGACCAGACTCTCTTAAAGATGCAATATGGGGCGCTTGGATGATGGAAACATGAACAGAAGAGTAGGTCTGGGATACGACTAAATGATGTAACCATGTCTAGAGGAGATTGTAATTCACCAAGCATTGAAGTGATAGAATGTTGCAGTCTCAAAGGTTTGGGGGAACATATGTTGAAGCATGAAGGTTTACTTAGCAGCTGAATTCAAGAATTATGCAAGAAAAGGAAACACTATTAAAACAAGATTACTGGCCACTTCCTAGATGAAGGAACACATTCATACACAACCACGAGGCAGGATTATTTTGATAAAATTTTCCTTAATCCAAGCAAAGTATGGACAAGCTGAGACCTGCATTGATTCTTCTGGCCTTCCATATATCCTTATGCCACATAACCCAGTTTTGGAGACTGAAAAGAGTAATAAGCTAGCTACACTTAGAGAGCAAGTAATGAAAAATCTAATTTTTTTTTTTTCCTTATTTAGGCATTTCTTTGAAAATCGTTGTTCCGTATGTTTCATTTCAAGAATTTGGACATAAGATTATTCATAGCATAACTAATAGATTAAAAAAAGAATTTGTCACTAAAAAAAACAAGTGTCTCCATTTCTTAGAGTTAAAAAAAGAAATAAAAAAGCCAGACATCTACCAAAAAAAGTGCTTATTCACAACATGAGAAAATGTGGCTGATTTCTGTGCCTGCAGAGGTGTTACAGAGGCAGCCACCGCATGGCTTAAAAAATATCAAGTTGTCATCAAATTAAGCTTTTTTTTCAAAAAGCCCACAAGATGGATCCAAAGTATTCTAAGCTTGCTGGGACTAGTATTTTGTCCTTTGGTCATAATAAAATGAAACACAGAAAGTTCAAGCATATTTATACCTGGTAAATAGGTATTACAATACAACTAGGACAATTTAAGCAGCCTTTATGTAGATTCTGATCTCGGTTGACTGGACCTAGCAGAAATGCTAAAGTTTGCTTCAAAGCTAGAGCATGGCTCCAAGCAGATAAAAAACAAACAGCAGTAAAATTTGCAGATAAATACTTTCTAGTGGGAGATATAGCTGTCATGTTTTGAAATAACACTATTAAGTTGATAGAAAATGGATTTTTTTTTTTCACTTGGAAGTCTTTTCATTATTTACTTTTTTGAATTATTTTAGTTATAATAGAAGTACTAAGAATTTCTTTTCAGGTTCTGGCTGAGAATAAGACACTGAGGTTATTCATATAAGCTTTGTCATCTGAAAGTCTGGTTTAGGATCATCACAGTCACTGGCAGGAGAAACATCTCTTCAAATCATTTTCATCCTCCACGTCTCCCATGTTGTCTATACAAGAAACCTGGGGAAGTAACTCTGAGGTTAACAAAAAGAGTTTTTCACTAAATAATATACAAGCCTTATACAAATAATGTCTATATTACAGTGTAATAAAAAGTACTTTTTAATGTACATTTTATTTGCTCTTAGATAAAATCTCTTTTCCATTCAGAAGAGTTTTCATCAAAAAAAGTTATTCAGTGTTGATTAAGTATAAAGAAAAAAAATCTATCAACAAGTCCTTCCAAACACAACTTCCAAAGAACGTCCTAAAAAGTAACTTCAAAAACAGAGTAACTCCACATAACTGGCCATTTACATTTCCCTTGAGTTATATCAGAGCTAAAAACTTTCAAAACCTTGAAAAGGTTTCTTCCTTGAAGAGGAAGAAATTTAAAAAATCCAAACAGAATAAAAAGGCAGCTCATAACAATAAAATATTTTCCTCCAATATCTGGGTAATAGTCAGTGAAATCATTCACAGTTACACTGTGAATGATTTCACAGTTACACGTTCACTTTCACAGTTACATATTAACAATACATTGTTTACAAGCCTCAGGGAATTCATTCCATAGCCTTGTGCTCTGGTTTGCTACCAGACATCTTTTTCTGCCTTAAAAGGCCTTAGAGATCAGGACCCTCAAGGCTACAATATCAGAGAAGGAGCTTCTAATCTGTATCAACTAGCAGCTTTGAAACATAGATTTTTGATTCATTGCTGACCAAGGGGAGACAAATTTAAAATACAAGATCAAGGTCCACAAAAATGCTCAACCGAAATTCTCAAAGTAAAAAGAAGAGGGGGAAGAAAAATGACCACCAAACAAATCAATCCATACACCAAAGATTATAAATAACACATATCAAAGAAACTCCGAGAATTTGATTGTTTCATGCAAGGTAGTATGCAAATTATATTCAGCTAATCCCCCCTAAAGTTGGGTAACTGACCACAAAAAAAAAAATATATATATATATATATAATGCTTGCTTAATAATAATTTCAGCTTCCCTTCCTCCTGATTTAAACTGTAATCTTTCTCCAGGTAAGAACGTGATGCTGTGCACCGAAAAATCAAAAACCAGAATCACGCCTCTCAGGATTCAGAAGGAAATTACTCATCCTACATGGCAGATGATTTTGTTCCAACAATATAATTCAACTGTACACCATACTTAATACATTTCTTCCCTCTCTGTCACAGAGATGCAAGGCTCCTCTCAGACACTGCATTCCCTTCAACTCTATACAGAATGGGGTAGCTTTGGTTACTCCATAGTCTCCCAGAGGTGACTTCCTTCCATGTTGTTCCTGAAATAGCATATTCTTCATGAGATATGTCATAATATTTGTTATGTATGTTTTAAAAATTGGCACCATCCCAAAGCTAAACAACTCCTGAATACTGATCATCAAAAAAAATAGATAGGACAATAACTCTTCACATACACATGAAAATCTCTGGCCACACAGAAATGAGGTTACATAAATAAAACTTCATTCTGCTCCCAAAGAAAATGGAAAAGGGAAAGTGTCAGTGCTCCTGACTTAATAAGAAAAGCCTTCATCAAGGGATTATCTGCAGAAAAGGGGAAGGCCCAGGCTGACATGGCTGCCTTATGGTAACAGCTTCTGTATCAGCAGTGGAGCACAGCTGATACAGACAGTCAAAGACAGAAGAAATTTTACAGGTGTTTTGATTCCTCAAGCAGATAGGTGCCTGAATAATCTATTAATTTTTCAATCAAAAACACTTGTTAGCATTCTTAAAAGAATGAACTGAAACCACTATTTAAACATTTAAAAAAGCAGTTTGTGTTTTTTGCCATGTGTTGAACCACTTACGCAGTTATTTGATTAGCAACTCAGATGGATCAAACAGGTTTAGTGCTCTTGAACCAACAGCACCTCCAAATAAGAAAAGCTTGAAACTTAAGAAAAAGTGTTAGCAAACACAATTCTTGTATATATTTTTTCAATAAAACAACTCCAGAAATTGTTGTCAACAGTCACTGCATCAACAGCTCTCTTTTTAATACCATTTGCACAGGCACTTTGCAAAAAGAAATTATGCATATAGTGTGATACATTAGGAAAACTGAAGGATATTCTGACAAAATGGAAATCCAAAGGAGCCAAGTAAGTGGATACTCTCAGCAGCAGAGCTATAAATAAAGTAACAAAACAAAACACAGCAAACAAATACGCTAAAGTGCTCATAATCAGACATTGTTATTAAAAGTTAATGTGGGAGTAGCCCTTCTGCACCTCAAGAAACAACACAGAATAATGGTTGTTCCGCTACACAAAAAAAATAACAGCACAGATAATGTAATCCATTTGAGCCATGGCATTTAGAAGTAGGTTATAATTGAAAAGAAATGTTTTAAAAACAAATAAAAAATGTATATGAGAAGTAGAAGTCCATTACAGGTTGTTACAGAGAAAAAAAAAATCACTTTGTATTATTTTCAGATTATGGAATATGAAAATTATTTAGAATAATGGAAGAACTGAAGCTACGGTAATTATTTCCTCCAGTAGCATTAGGAAAAAAGCATGGGCGGAAGAGAAAAAATAACAGGACACATGGCAGAGCTAAGAAATTTTAACTTCAGACAAACTTAAGACAAAAGCACATAGACAAATTTTAAAAAGGGCATTGATCAGAAAAGATGGACTCTGTCAATATTTTTTATTCATCACAAGAGTTATGGCTACAGTCTCAGCTCTAAAGTATTATTACTGTTTATGTATGAATTTGTTTTGGTCAATAACCAAATGTTGTAACCAGAGAAGGACAAAGTATGCTCCTACTTGCAACTTTATTGTTAATGAAGGTTAAATGTGATACAGACTGTGACACATTGAAGACCAAATTCCTGAAGAGATACAGATGCAGTACAGGTAGGATCAAGATAATTAATTTTGCATCCAAGTAAACAAATTCCATTACATATAAGGAAGCCAGTGTCAATACTTAATGTAAATGATCTCAAAGTATTATACACATGATCTAAATCTTTTCAGGTTTCATATAGAGTTTAGGAAGTATGAAGAGCCAGAATTCTCTGTTCTCCAACCTATCTGCTTAGCCTAAAACATTTTTGGAGTAGCACATCAAGAAAATAAAATGATGAGTCATACTCCAAATTGTAAATAGTTTGGTACATTTGTTAACGGCTTTTGATGTAGAATTCTTGTGTTCTGTCTCACCAGATTTCCAGCTGAAGGAAAGCATGACAGGTCTAACAACATCAGTGTAGCTGTATCAACTTTTGGCCACAGAAAAATGGATTCAGAACTGTGACAGAACAATGGAATATGGGAATACATACAAATCCTTATGACAATCTATCATTCCCTTCTGCCAAGGACAGTCTGTCTTCTGTCAAAATAGGCAAGTTGGAATATTTCTACTTATGTAATTCTCTTCAATACTTCCATTTAACTAGGAACAGGTTTGTATGGAGTGCTTGTTGTCATTTTATTTATGGTTAAAAACAATAGTTTTCCAAACACTGATGTTTAAAGTTTTTACTCTGAAACATGACTACTTCTTGCACTTCTGATTCGGCTTATTTTTGGGTACATACTACAATATGCCAAGTAGATGTGACCCAAAAATAACATCTAAAATACATGAATTTCATTGTACCACTCTGTAGAGCATTTTTTTCATTGGCCTGCACTGGAAAGCACTGGGAGGCCCAACACAGAGCACAGAGATCAAACTAGAAAAGAAGATAGATGCTGCCAATGGATGCAACAAAATCCCACGTATTTATATAATATTACGGCACAGCTCTTCTCTTTTAGCTTATAAGACTAAAGACACATCAGAGAAAACAGAAGGGTTTTCCTTGTTACCCTCATTCTGGGTTTATTCTTCCTTTTAGCAGACAGATTCACTAAATTCAGGTTCATCTTTTTCACTGTAAGAGGTTTACATGCTGAACCAGCTGTCAATAGACTCCTAAAGAGGATTGCAGGTCACATGTCATTGACACAGTTGAGGAGGTAGAGTTGCTCCTATCACTTCTAGGAAGATTAGAAACAAAAGAGTATTTGAAACTGCTTTTACTTTTTTCTTTTCTTGGCAGCAGAGAAAATAAATTGCATGAGAACCACAAGAGTGGGAGGAAAAGTCACTGCAAAATATTTATTTACCCTACTCAGGGTTACACTTCTTTCAGTAAATACCTCCAAAGAATAGTGTTTCCATCTCAAGTATCAAGTGCAAAGCCCTGCCAAACATATGAGTTCAATGTAACTGCCAGTGTGGCCATCTGAGGGAGGTGCTTTCAAACTCCCCCACTGCCAGAGCTCCACTTCAGGCAACAGAGTCCTTACAGAAACTGTGCCCAAGGATACCAGGGAGCAAATGGCAGATGGACTGTGTTTGCTCTCCTTACTGACTAGTACAGAAAAGACAGTAACTCTGAAAGTGTAAGCAAAGCCTTCAGCCTTTCACAGCTGTTTCTCAATGATGCTAGTTCACACAGTACTGACTCACTAACTTCTGCTCCACTTTTTAAAACTGAGTGGCTGCAACTGCCAATCTGTTTTATATTTCACCCTCTCCGAAAGAAATAATATAAAAATACGGAAAGAAAACATATAAAAATTTTAAAAAAACCAAACACAAGTGCATTACTTCTGAACCTATCCAGTTCTCACACCCCTGGCTCCATCTCACAGTGCTGTCCTTGAAGTAGCACCGACCTGCTTGTAGGCAGAGCTCTGTGTGGTCTCTGATTGTCGCTGGTCCATTAGCACAATTATTGTAGGTTGCCCCTACAGCCCCATTAGCCCCCATCAAGCAGAGAATTGCTTGCTTTGTCACTGTCTGTAAGCATTTTGGTGACTCATTTATCAGCTTTTGCTGTATTCCAGAGAGTAAATCACTTGAGCTCCTTATGTATAGCAGGTTTTTAAAAAAGCCATATGATTTTCCAGACTGTGACCCTTTTTTTTTTTTTTTTTTTTTTTTAACTTGACTGGCTAATTTCTCCCTTCTACATTAATCTATTTTTCCATCAACTACAATCAATTTAACATGAACTTCAGTTCTTTACTATATGACCATTGCTATTCAGGAAATTTTTGCTGCAGCTGAGGAATGTTTTCCAGTGCTTTTAACACAAAAGGACAAAACACTCTGATGCTAATTAATTCTAATGGAAGAGACATTTAAAGTTTGGGGCAGACTGAAAGATTCCTATCACCAGCAGAACCATGTTCTAAAACATCTGCTCCTAACAGCAAGCTATGGAAGGAAAAAAAGGAAGGAAACATGTCTTTCTGTGCCCTCTTACAGAGTGAGATTGTTTTATTTTATGAGAAACCATAGCTTTCCATGTCTGTATCTTGTTAACATGTCTTGCTTTTGTTTATGCTTGCTTGTGAAGGACCAAGCTGTAAGTAATTATGATTGCAAGATATTCAGGGTAAGCAAGTAACACTGCTAACTTGGCTGTCTGGCTTCAAGGTTTGGGATTGACAAGTTCATATTCTTGTTAGCTGCAGCTTTGGGTGGAGTTGAGATTTTTTTTTTCTATCTGGGGACTGACAGCATCTGAATCTAGCTTATAAACACAGCATTAACTTGCTTTTACCTAATTCAATCCATAGCTCAGTACACCCTGCATTTTACACCGTATTTCACCTTCATCCAGTGTCCCTTTGTAGCTGCATAGAAGAATTTCCATTCATCTTTTCCACTACTCCTGCTGCCTCTGCATTTTACTGTTACCTTTCCATATAAATTCTCCTCCCACTTCTGTCTCAAAGGCCTCTCTCTTTCTCTGGCAGCAGCTCCCCAGTGGTCCAGGCAGAGGATGAGAATTTTTTTGGTCAAATGTTGCAGTCAAATGAGCTAAGCTAACAACGCTCTTAACTCATCACCCTGGCTATTAGACTAAAACTGCAAACCCTTCCTCTCCCTTCAGGCACTTATGTTTTCAACAAAATAATAGTCATTGGAAAGAAGAATCAAGAGTATATAAACAAAACAATGCTGGCTATCAATTAATTTTCTTATAAAATAGAATGCCTGATTAATAGTTGCTGGTTTAATTGATGTTTCATTTTATATTTTAAAAATTACATTGAAATATTGAAATAAAAAAAAGAAGATTGTCTTGGTGTCTGGTAGATGTACATAGACCCATGCACTTACCAAGAACTGGGAGATCTGTGTTTTACAATACTCAGAGCGAAGCAGAAATAGTGTGCAGAAATAGTGTATCCATTTCCTACCAAACAACTCCCACTAGCATTACTTCTTTTTCGATTAGACCATGAAATCAAGATGCTTTTTTCTTCTCCCTCTGTGCTCTTGTTATAAATATTCGATCAGTCAAATTTTCCAACAAATGATTTATTGGGAAATTGAACATGGTGGTTCTTTTCTTGGTCTCCTGTCCATTGAGAAGCATTCCAGGAAAGGATGGTGGTTTGATTGGATTTTCAGGAACCCAGCATTGGGATGCACACACCTGGCAGTGCTGATAAGATCCATATCAGGTGTTGATGGTTTGCTGACGGGTGCTGATTACTGACTTGTTCTCCCTTGAGAGCCCATCTCCCCTTCTAGGATTGTCCATTGTCCTACAGTGATTTCATTGACACACCCTTCCTGGCTCTTTCTGATGTCCTTGGAATTGTTCCCTGCCAAGAGCATGCTCAAATGCCAGTTCTCTGACAGGGATGGTTTTATACTGTTTGAGTACCTGCAAGGTAAGGAGCTCATCAAGGTGGTTTGGACCAAGGTCCATTGACTGTAACACAAATAATACTACATCATTTATAATGCTCTCCAAAGTTCATAGGCTCCTGCTCCACCTCAGGCTCATTGAGGTCCACACCTTAAATTTCAGTGGCCCAAACTTACTGTCAAACATTAAAATTCCCTCCATTACTCCATTTCTCAACTAATTTGTCTTCACTTTCAGGTCATGTCTTGTTGTAACCTCCAGCTGCACAGCCTGGGCCCATGGAAAAGTTGCCATGTTATCATGCAGACCATTTATCACCCAAAAACAGTGCTGCCTGTATGCATGTCCACCTGATGCAGTAATATGTGTAAGGAACGTGGATTTCCTACAATTTCTTTTCCTTCTTCATAGTCACTGTTGTTATATTTGATCAGTCAAAATTTCTGACAAAATTATTTATTGGAAATTTGATAGATACAAAGAAAATAAAAGCCACAGTCAAAAGGGAAACAGTTCTGTGCCCCGGGTCAGAACTGGGTGAACAGGGATCCAGCCTCTAGCACCGTCTCCCACAGTTCATGAAGTCTGTCTTTGCAGGGTTTGTTTTTATACTGTTCTCTGGGCTGAACAGGGAGTTGCTCCATCCTCCTTTGTCTTTTTCTCTGTTCTTGAATATTTATAGAGTCTCCTTTCAATTGCTGTTTGTCTACTGAAGAGTTTTCCAGGAATAGGTGATTGCTTGATTAGTTTTACTGGAACCTGGCATTGGGATGTACACACCTTGCAGTGCTGATAAGATCCATATCGGGTGTGGATGGTCCTCTGATGGGTGCTGATCACTGGGTCGTTAGCTGAGCCATCTCCTTTGAGATCACATCTCCCATTCTGGGACTGGCCATTGTTCCACAGTGATTGCATTGATACACCCTTCCTGGCTCCTGCTGATATCCTTGAAGTGGATCTTTGCCAGGGCATGTCCAAATGCCAGTTCTTTGACCAGGATGATTTTATACTGCTTTACTTTTATAACCTGAGTTTTACTACCATACTGATGAACTGTATTGTCATATTAACTTTATAACATGAATTACTTTGCCATATTTATAACACTGTCCATGAAAACTCAGTTCTTGCTCACATAAATCTTATGCGCATCTACATAGCAGAAAAGCTAGGACAAAACTGAAATCTTACTAATTAATATAGCTTAATTCTTAATTATAACTAATTAATATAACTTAACTTCTCCTGCTGCTAATGAGAAGTTATGATTTTTGTAAATCATTCAGTATATCAGAGCTTCTACCTGCAGACATGCACATCAGCCAGGAGCAAAGCATACAGATCAAATTTTCAATGAAAAACTTCAAGGAGAGGTGTTGAGTGTCTGAGTTATTTTCCTCATCATTGGTGGCCAGTTGCTCCTCATGTCAGCTATTTAAGCCCCAGGCACACCCTCCTGCTCAACTGTGACTGGCACATTTTACGAAGTTTGACTAACTTGTTGGCTTTACCCTTCAATGTAAAAAAAAAAAAAAATTAAAAAAAAAAAATAAAATCTGACATTAGAAGCCTTTCCTTGTTTAAACAGAGTTTTGCATGAGGAAAGTGCAGTCCAGTCCCATCTTGTATATGACTGGCATCTTTCCATAACTGGCCAAAGAGGTCTCACAAAGCAAGCGCCGCGTTACCACATTATTACCTATTAGGAAAGAGCAGCTGCTTGCAAAATTCAACAGCTTTGTGGAATGTCACCAGCACTCAAATGAAACATTTGGCTTTTGGAGGTTAGCACACTGCAAATTCTTCACTGAGTGTGAAGCTCAGTGTTCAGCCTGACAGTTGGGAAATTGTGAAGCAGTTAATTAGTACCCCCTAATTCTTTCAACAGAGCACTCAGGAACAAAAATTAATAACGGTGGGTTCGTGTTTACAGAATGTTCTGTCAGAGCAAAAAGCATTTGAGTGGCTACATGGGAGCACTGTCATTTTAGTCTGCCAATAGCAGAACAGAAATTGTAGTATATGACCAATCTGAGATAATGTGAATAAGAAATTAGCACTGAGATGATGAACAATACAAAGCAATAGAAAATTAAACAACTTTGAACACAGAGAAACTTAAAATAAGTGAAGGCTCTTTATGTTTCATTAACAGCCAGAAACTATGTCAAAATCAGTACTATGCTGAACACGCCTCTTTTGCTCAAATGAAGTCAAACTCCCTAAGTTACATCACACAACTATGTTTCAGTCTTCCTTCTGCTACCACGGCAAGATACCTTTTTTCCCAGGAAATGAAGAACAGCAAATTAGAATAGGGCAGCAGAACCCCACAATAACTTATTTATTTGGCTATTGTGCATAATATGGTCTGTTATACTTCCTACCATTCAACCTAAAGTTTTGCTAGAGCTGCTTATTGCTTTTTTTGAGCTTTTCAAGCTTTGAATGGTATTTTATGATGTTGTAGAGGCAACAGCAGGGAGCTTTAAGCTAAGAGGGTCTCAGCAGTTCCATGCCCCCACACAGTTTGCTCATGGTAAGCTGTGTTGCAGCCACATGCCTCCATGTAAGCAATAAATGTTTGAGAGGGTTTATTTAAAACCAAATGAACCCAACTAAATCAATTAGCAAAGTCAGACTTTAAAACTTCTTCCATATTTTTTGTTTACTGCAGTGTCATAGCATTTAAAGATCCACATGGGGAATCAAAATAGCAAAAACATTCACTGTGGATAAGAAATGAGAAGAAAGCCAGAAGTGCCATCGAGACAGCAAGCCATCACTTGAGAATGATGAAGGTGGCAGTTTGCTGTAAAGTCAAAATCTGTCTGGATTCTTCTCTAATGTTTGTATGATTGACATTAAAAATCAGAATGGCTCCTACACAAACAGGCAGTTATGATGTGAAAATTATGTTTTCTCTGATTGACTGTTAAACAGACAATCCCATTTTGTTCTAATAGCCAAAGATCAAAATTACCCTTAGGATCACAAAAAAAGTGGTTTAATTGTTTGAGGGTTTTTGTTTTTTTCCTTTAGTGTTTTCCCTTGTCTTTTAAAGTGTCACATAAAGAGGCTTCTAAATTGTCACATAAATTTTACTTATTTAGACAGCAACCATGTCTTCTTGACATCTAATTCTAAATCTCATAAACATCTTTTAAAAGTAGCAATACATCAACATAATTAAAAATCAAAATTGAGATTTATAATCCCTTATAGCTAAAGGCATAACTTGACTCTCATATTGACTTTTCACAATACCTTTTCCTCTTCCAGTTTCTCCAGCTAACAGGAAATAAAATTGCAATCTTCCTGCTGTTTTGCTACAAACCAAGGATTCAATAGACACTTTTTACTCACTGACTTTCTCATTGCAAACCAATCTCCCTACAGATCCTGGGACCAGAAATTCAGGAAGAGATTGAATTAGTTGATTGTTTTTACTTTTTATTACATAAGTGAAACTGAGGAACAGAAGAAATGCTGAAAGAAATAGTTTTGCTTGCTAAAACACATTTTCAAACAAACTAAAAAAATTGAGGGATTTTTTGTTATCCTATCGATGTATCTTCTTAATGATGTACAGAGAATAAAGAAAAAGCCTAAGGACAATCTTACTAAGTGGCCATAAAACTCTAGAGCCAAGTTCATCCAAATATAACTTCAGTGGACTAATGCAAAGCAATTGCTTACATGGAATTAAGAATTACTATTCACCTCTTTTCTATAGATTATCTTTGATGCTCATGAACTCTTAAGACAAAAATAGCTGACTTCACTCACTTCCTGTAGATCAAAATGGAGGACTTCAGATTTGATTCATATAAAACCATACTGCTAAGTTCTTCCCTGCAAATAGCACTAATAATGATGAGACCCAAAGGGCTTTTTTGGGCACCACATTCTGTATATACAGAGACATGATGGAAAGGAGTGGCCTCTGTCTTTAGAGTGCTGACCTGAAAAGTGTTGCCCATGCTGCTACAAAGCAGCGTGGAATCTTCCTGCAAGGTAAGGAGCTCATAAAGGTGGTTTGGACCAAGGTCCGTTGACTGTAAAAGTCACTTTCATGTAACTGCAATGAGAATGACCCTGATCAAGCCATTGCTTAAAGTCTGAGGAATTTGAGAGAAAATAAAAAAAAAATCAAAAAGCAGACTTCATTGCCATGTTTTGGTACTTTAGGAGCTCCATTTCTGAGAGTCCAAAGTACACCACAGTTCAATGTAAACATACACCTAGGCCAGGTGCATTCCAACTGAACAGGATATCACTGGAGCTCTTTCATGGTCCATTTCAGAGAGGCATACCTATGTTGCCCACTGCAGGCAGGACTGAAGCAGCTACATTGTTCTCAAGAAGGCACAGACTTATTTCTAGGGGAAGGACACTCTGGAAATACAGAATCATTGGAGTGACCACAGTGGATGGTCCAGATTGCCTCACACAGAGCTAAGGCAATGCAGTAAAACCTGGACTTAGAAGGTACCATTTTTCAACATGGAAAGGAAATGAGAAAACATTCTGACAGGCAGGCAGCCCAAAAGGCACACTGACCACAAAATACCTGCAGGACTCTGCTGCAATCAAAAGAAAATGCTCAGTCCAAAATAAGGTGGACATCACTGTCCCAGGGTAAATGGCCCTGCTGAACACAACAACATTTTCTTAAAGGTGATTTTAGAGAATGAGATAAATTCCCTGTTCCATTATGTAGATTCTTTGGAAAGTCTTGTCTCAGTATACATATATCTCTAAAAATTTAGAGAACCTGGGAATCTTATTCTGAAAGATAATTCAGCAGTTTAAATTAAGTAGACACACTAAAACAACTATACAGATGTGCCAATTTAGTGAACCACCATATGCAAAAAAAAAAAGTCTCCTCTTTTTTAATCAGCAGTAGCTTTCTTTGCAAGCAAAATAACAACTTAGATTGAAAGTTAATTCTCATTCTAATGAAACTAATCAAACAACTTATGACTCTGTAAAAGTTTATTCATGTTTTTATCTGCATTCTGTTGGGCAGTCCCAGTGATTTAAGTGGAATTGCTCATAAAGGTCACATCAGTATTTTAACTGTCCCTGATGCATATTGGTTAAAATACAGGCTAAGGAGAGACTGAAAAGTTCAAACTTCTTGCAAAAAAAAAAAAAAAAAAAAAAAAAAAAAAAAAAAAGATTTTTGACAAAGGCAAAGATCAACAAGAAGAAATTTTGAGAGATCCTTTCCTGAACCCTAATATACTGCTATAGAAGATTAGGTATACATTTGTCTGAAAGGGAGCATGGGTATAGCTATTTAATTGTACCTCTACTCCTAAATCACAGTGACTCCAGTTTACTCAACACTAACAGTGTTAGCAAAAGACTTGGAGTTACTCCCTGTGCTCACAGGAAGGTGGGCTGCCCTGTGACCTAGCATTTTTCATCTCTGGCACCTGAGACCAGAGATGAGTGCCAGATGGTTCAGAGGTTCATAGAAATTGCATATTGCCTGTACACAAATTCCTATCACTCACTGAAAAATAATAGAAAAAAGTTTAGCAGAACAGTGAAAGCTGGTCCACAAGAATGCAGACTTTGCTCAAGTGCCAGGATAGTAAACAGGAGAGTAAATAGCACCGGCAAACACAGCTGTAGCAAGATATAGATGTGAACTCTCAAGAGAAAAACCTTGTATTCAGGGGCACTCAGTCCTTCCCTTCTCTCCATCCTTACATATGTTATACTTACCATGCTCTTTCAGAATAAGACAACTCATCCCTTCTGAGGAACTTTTACAAGATTTGTTTCTCTCAGTAAAATTTTTAGTCAACACAAAAATCCTCAAATACTCAAAAAGTTTCTAAAGGATTTATAGGGCTTTTTTTTGTCAATCTAATAATTTGATTACTTTTATAATATTCAGAAAGCATAGCTATAATGATTTTCAATTCTCACTCTGATGGGAACACTTCCAGATGCATATTAGAACTTTGACTGAGTTTGCTGTAGATTTCTATGCCGTACTTAATGAGGTGTGTCAATACAACAAAGCTAGCCTGGGTCTCCTTTGCTCAGGTCAGGGAACTTACCAAAATACCCCAAACTTCCTTTCTTCCCAAGATAAGCACATTTCCTTCTAACTGAGATGAAAGAGCATGGGACAGGTCTCAGCCCTGCCCACCAAACCAGTGATGTCACCAGCACAGCCAGAACAGTGGGGAACCCCAAGGACTGCACCTCCCACATGATATGATTTTCCTGATTTGTAGCCACACAAACATCTCCAGCATCGGGTTCCGGATATTGTGCTGGCACTCTACTTAGCAGCTGCAGTGTAAGCCTTGCTCAATGCAGACACTGCCAGGCAGCACTTCAGGGCTGTGATCTGCAGGAGTTTGGATTAGGTACAGCACTTCTCTCTCACTTCAGGTTCTGTCAAGCCACCCCTAAAGATGCTCAAAACTACCCAAAAAAAGTTGACAGCCCACTCTAGCTGCCTTCCACTCACTGTGGTTGCTGCTGGTTCAAAGCTTTCAAAATCCACCTGAAATATTTTGGGGCATATAAATTATTTCTAAGTACTTACAAATAGAATTGCTGATGTTGTATCTGTCGCAACAGGAAAGACTAACCTCCCTGCCCAGCAACCTGCACCTTCCCTGATGTGGGAGAGGATGCATGAGGAGCACACACCCTTGTTCACTTGATGTGTGGTGTGTCAGCTGTCAGAGTCATGCAATATTGTGCCATTTTAGCATTTGCAGCCTCAGCATCAATGATTCTCTAAGTCTTTCTGGTACATTTTTCTGAGAGAGGTATAAGGTGGGATGTGAAAACTGCTTTATCTCTATGTGTTTGCTGACACGAAATAGAGAAGAAAAGCCAAATGTCTGATCTTGAAAACACAGCAAAATTGGCCTGTGGTGGCTGTTAACACTGAGATTAGTTTAGAAATCTGGTGATCCATGACCCCTCCACAGCAATTACAGCTGCCCTGATGTTTCATTAAGGTTTTGCTTTTTTGTGTCAATGGGAGAAATACTCACTTACTGAACATATGTATCTGTCCTGCAAGGAAATAAAAATTAATTTTGATTTGGAGAAAAGAACATTCTGTTTGTTCTTTTTCTTACCTTCCCTGCATGGGCATAGGAGTGAAATCCTTCCCCAGAGCAATGCAGCCATCCTCCTCTATTGCTGATTTTTCACAAAGGGTCTGTGGCTCTCCAAGACTTGCTACCATGCCATGATACTCTTTTAATAACTGCAGCTCATTGCAACTTCTGGTCACTGGTTTGGCTGCCACCTTTGCAGATAAACTGGTTTGATGTGTTGAGGTCTGATTCAGTTCCATCTCTTGTTGTCTAGAAACTGTACTGTAATCTTTGTTATCCAAGTACATCTGTCCCTGGGGGGCGTTCTCCTAAAAAAAGTGAAAATAAATATACTGGGATTAAATCAAATTGATTCAATGTTTACTGCAGTACAAGCATGTTAAAAATGCCAATCAGATTTGGGTATCTCTCTTGTTCATTTATTTACACCAAGAACAGCTCCAATGTTTTGAACACCTTTGCAACTTCAGAATTAGCCACGCTAAGTACTGAATTAGATAAATAGATGGATCTTCTACTTTTTCCACATCTACCATAATTTTTCCCCACAAATCTTCCAGTGACTTATCCCATAACATAAGCCAAAATCATCTCTGCATCAGTAGCACAAGAGTTGCTGCTGCAGAATGTCTTCCCACTGCTTCACCACCACCACACAGCTTTTCTCCAGCAGCTGTGGTGGCAGCAGCAGCCTCATGGAAGTCATCGCTCCCCATCAGCCTTTGGGCTCCCTCAGAAAGCCCTGTCCTGCTGCAGATCCACCACAGATTATGGACCCTCACTAAGCAGAGCAGGTACTTGAGTTTTATGAAGACAGTGTGCCATTCCAGCAGTTTCCAGAGGCATTTATGAAATGTGAATCAAACATTGATGAAAATGAGGTTTTATTATATGATTATTAATTATGATTATAACAAAAACAGTGCATAACAGTCAAAAAGCTTTTATGTTCTCAACATTAAAATTCAATCTGAAAAGCTATAAAAACCACTTCAGAATCCCACAAAGTGCATAACTCAGACATGACAACCGAATTAAAGATCAGCCTGTCTTAAACACATGCTGTGGATTTTAATCATGGGAATATTTCAGCATAAAGTGCCAAAGCCACTGCAGAGTACAGCAAGAGCTCAGGAAACACGCCCATCAGCCTCCAGCATCATTCTGGTGGGGGAGCACAGCCTTGTCAGAGCCCATACCTGCTCCTCCCTGTGCAGATCTCAGCACAGGACACTTAGATACTCCTGCAGGACTGTGGGGCAAAAATAGCACAATAATAGGCTCTGCATTAGTCCCAGTGGGAGAAATCACTTGAAACAGAAATGACAAACAGCTAATTATAATTTCATGCAGATTTGAGCTCTCATGGCCTTGCAGATTAGAAAGGAAAGGAAGTTACTGAAAAAAAAAGAAGACTGCACATACAAGCCACCACAAACACAGGTCTTGACACCAGGTAAAGGTAGGCTTGTTAACCAAATCTAAATCAGAAATTCCCAAGGTAGCACATCCTTCCCTAATCCTGTATTTCTATTTCTTTCTATTCTCAATGCCCTTAGTTCTCATCTCCTAATATTTTTCACCTGTCCTAATAAGCAGATTGACAAAGCTGACTCTTCCCATCACTGCAGAGTAGCTGGAGGACTGTGTCCAGTCCTGGATCCCACAATTCAAAAACAAAGCACAGACTAGTCAAGTTCAAAAGAGGGCCACAAAGATGATCAAATAGCTGCAGAATCTGCCCTATGAGAAAAGACTATAGGATTTAAGTGTTTTCCCCTTAGGAAGAGAAGGCTCAAAGGGGACCTTGTGGTAGTTTCAGCAGTTAAAAGGTAAATACAAAGAAGACAGGCTCTCTTTTCACAAGCAGCCACACAAAGAAGAAAGAGGAAATGGGTATGAGTTGCATGAGGGTAGGTTTCATCTCAATACAAGAAAGAATTTTTTTACAGTAAGAATAACAGCAACAACATCCCCAGGTTAGAGGTTACATCACTGCATATTTTGAGGGCACAGCTAAACAGGCCAGATGATCTCACTAAAGCTCCCACACAAAAGGTTGGACCAGATGGTCTTTTGAGGTCCCTTCCAACACGAGTTGCTCTATGAGTCTATGATTGACAGCCTGGAAAACATCAACATAAGTAAGCCCTTTCTTAATTATGTTTTAGTGGTTTTCTTGGAAGGGAGAAAAATGAAAGGAAAGGTAGGGAAAATGTGATAAGCAACTGAAAGAAAGAAGGTAGCATCTATTGCTTTCACAGGGCTCCCATATTTAGACATGGCTAATACACACCAAGAAACACTGAAGAGGTTTCAGTTTTCAATGGATTATACCTCTCCTCTAGATATTCCCAGAAAGGAACGCCTGCTGTAAGGAGCACAAATCTGAGAGAATTAAAACCAAACACACTGTAACTGAACTGGTCCAGAGCTCCTCCATAGCCTGAAAATCACAGAGCTTTTCTGCTCAAGGACAAAATCCTGAGTTAAAGTACTGGAAAGCCAGGTTTGCCACTCCTGCATGGAATTTGAAGTTGGGAGGGCAAACACATACCATGCAGAGGCCACCACTACCCCACCAACACTTTATTGTCACCTCTGGTAGCCTGCTGCCCTGCTAGGCAGCAGTTTTGCCTGTTCTAAAATTACAAACTGTTATAGCAGCCCTCTTATTAGAGGGTAGAAATGAGCCAAGACACAGACTTCCTGTTTATCACAGCATGAAAAGGGTCCTGGTTTATTCCTCTTTATAGCTTAGCCATGCTGACTCCTGACTGGAGTTACTCACTGACTCTGGCTGCAGAAAGCTCCTACTGTAGGTTTCCCTTAGCAGTCTCTAACTGCTGGTTATTTCCTGCAAAACTATGACTGCATACATTAGTTTGCAGACTCTGAATGCAGGCTTTTATCCAGCTAGACTATGACTGCAGGTTCCAACAACTGGCTCTAACTGCAGACCCAGACTGACCTCACAGCAGTGATTCATCTCCCCAGGATCCTCCTTCTTTGTGCTCCTCTCTTCCTCAAAGTCCCTCCTGCATATTCCTCCTTCACTGGTTAACCCAATCCTTTTTGCCACACTTATTTTTATTGGAT
Organism: Cettia cetti; assembly: GCA_013401135.1. Classification (NCBI taxonomy): domain Eukaryota; kingdom Metazoa; phylum Chordata; class Aves; order Passeriformes; family Sylviidae; genus Cettia; species Cettia cetti. Next base: position 161,041 of record VZUI01040817.1, read on the forward strand.
ATGGCTGAGACTCATCAGGGGTGAGGCTGAATTGAGTAATTAACACAGATGTTACTTATCAGGGATGAGGTCACCTGTATTCCCTTCTCCTACACCAAACTCTCTTCCTTCCAAAAAATAACTTTGAAATGCAAATACTTCCAATTCCAACTAGAGGAGATAATTTCCTTTGTCTTTAATCTCACTTTATATATTTACATAGTGGTCTTATTAAGATACTTTGCAAATCATAATAGAGATATCTGCGCACATATTCCATTTTTCATAACATTTGGTTTGTCTGAGTTTCTATTGTGAAAATATACAGATTTTAAAATTATGTCCTGCTGTGGAAATGTTAAACCTACAGCAACTCAGGCTGTACTAGTTTCTAAAAGACAAAAATCTGAACACAACCTCTGAAATTTATCCTTTCTCACCCTCTAAGTGGGACTTTTTATCTTGATGTGAGCAGGGACAAAATCAGACAGGCTCTTGTATGTACAAAGCCTTAGCTTGAAAGACATTTCTTTTCAGAATTAACATCAATGAAAAAAATAAAAGAATGTCAAGGATGAGAAACTTGAGAGAAAATCTGAAATCTAGTTAAAAATCCATAAACTGCTTTATTGTACATTCACAAAAGCTTTGCCAAAAAAAATCTAACACAGCATCATTCTGCCACAAGAGGCAGGCTTGATTGTGAATGCCTATGTGGCTAAAACATTGCTAAGGCAACTATCTCCATGGTATCTAAGCTTCTAAGACATCAGTGCATTCAAGAAATTCTCAAATGATCACATCTGTCTGTAGTTACTTTTTATTTCTTCTGTTTATTGCAGTTACTCTTTTATTCTTCTTCTTTTCTCTTAACTTGAAATGCCTCCATCAGCAACAAGACATAGGTGAGATGTTATCATGTGTAGGTAAGGAGAGATTTTAGCCAAGAAAAGTCTATTTTGGGTACATTCTGAAGCTATGCACCAGAAAGAGGTTTTTAGCCACAACTAGAAATTGGTTCAGTGACCACCCATCTTGTGTTTGACTAATACAGTGATAATAAATAAATTAAATAAATAAAAGGGCTAATACAGTTTTTAAGCCCCATTTGCCACCCCTTTTCATCCCTTTCATCCCAGCCCAAGCAGCTGAACATCCACTTTAAAAGTACCAGTGGAGGAGTAATTTTTTCTTCAAATTTTAGGTGCAAATAGGATCAACAGGTTATGTTATTTTATCAAACAGTCTTTTTGCATGTAAAAATCAAGAATTTAATCTTAGGGTCCATAAGACTCTGAAATATCACATCTGTTCAAGGTAATGTGGAGAAATAATGCTTCCCGTCTTGCTCATCCTATTATTTATGAAAGCCCTTTTCCACCAAAAGTGGGGAAAAAAAGATTTCCTCTGCACTGTCACCATCCCATTATCAGGCAGAAACTGAAATTCTAAAAAATTAGTAGCGAAGGACAGATGCATATATTCTATATATACGTCCCCCTGCAGGCATGCATCTCCCAACAGCTTCCCCACAAGTCAGACAGCTGATGTTTTCCCTCCTGTGGCAAAGATACCTACAAGTGGTCACAGCAGCATTGAGAAAAGTTGTTGTTCTCAGCCTGAGGACCACAGAAACAGAGTAGGGCTTCAGTATGGCAGCTCAGAAATCCTCCCACCACAGGCTTATCCTCACATGGCCATTGACACACATAACCCTGGCCCTGCTATCTGTATCAGGAGGGATAGATGAAAACTCAGCTGAAAACCTACCCATAGAGTTACAATCTAAAATCACACAAACACACATGCTCCTGCAATGCTATTGCCAACACATTTGTTTATATTTATTTATTTTGAGTAAAGGAAAGGTACTGCAGTATCTAATGTTTTCATGTGCAAACAAGAACTCTTGGTATTTAATTGGTGTTTGTTCTCTTATAAATTGGAAGTGTTTCTAGCTGTAGGAAGGCAGGAAGTCTGGTTTGGATACACAGAGTATAAGAAATCCCTTTGACATCTAGGATTTCACAGTATGTTCCAGTGCTGCTGTTTTCCACAAATCCTACATATATGATACCCATTATCTCATAGGGTAATGTTAGAGATTGCAGAGAAAAAAGCTGTGCAGAGCAGACCTCTTGAATGACTGGGAAAACAGAGCATGGTGTACAGAGTAGGGCTGCAGGACAGCCCACAAAAGATTGCCACTACTGACTCTTCCATGGTTTTGGCATTATCTTTTCTTGCCACCCACCAGTGGCAAGAGAAGCAGTGGGGGTAAACCTTCCTCATTATGCACCAAACATACAAATAAGACTCCATGAAGTTCCTGTGTAAGTTTCCTGTCTAAGACTACCCACTTTTGTTCCCCATGAATTCTTGGCCTAGGGCTGCAAGGGGGGCTATTTAGCAGGTGGAAGCAGGGTGATGGGCTATAAGAAGCTTTGTCTCCATCAGTCTGCCCAATAAGAAGTGTTTTCAAACTGGCCTCAAGAGAGCTGTTCCCAGGTGTGGCTCCCAGGCACACACAACATTAAAGGCCTGATACCTTGTATTCTCTCTCTCATTGGGTTTTAAAGTGTTTCAAATAGCACACTTGCAAACTGGTAGAATTTAACAGCTTTCAGCAAGTTTCCTTAGTCAAAAGGAGGGTGTTTGCCTGAGAGCAGTTTATTTCCCTAACCCATGTACTAGATGGTGAGACCTACTGGATGTGGGGCAGCATGGAGCCATTCCCTGTGACCTCACTTCCCGTGCTTTTGATCTGGGATGGACATTCAAGAGTCTGGGAAAGTAAACAAGGGACCCAGCTGCAGCATCTTTAGGACTTCAGAAGACCCTAGATCTCAGGGCAAGATGGTCTTTGCTGCACTTTGGTGCCTTCCTGCGGCTGGGAGGCAGCCTGTGCTGGAACAAGGCTCTTAGGGACTTCCCAGCTCAGCAAGAGCAGGCCTTACTGATGAGACCCTGCTGCTCAGACCCTGCTGCTCAGACCCTGCTGCTCAGACCTCACTGTGCTAAAGCAGCAGCCCCTGGTGCACACAAGAGGCCTTGGCTTCATTAGTGCCTGGGCTGCTCTCAGGGCTGATGGGGATCCAGCATCACAGCTCCACCTGAGGACTCTGAGTGAAACAGGACACAGGAGAAATCTTGCTGTGCTCAGAGCCAAACAAAGGGTGAAGTCCTCAGACCCCTGATGATGCTATAATCCAGCAGCTGCTGAGCCTGGAGACATGGCATTGCCTTCTGGAGCCTGGCATTCCCTAGACTCCCACAGAGTTCAGTTAGGCATGGGAGTGGAGGCCTTGCAGGATAGAGGTTCCTCACTGCAGTGAGGTGGTGGCTGGGCTGCAGAGCCCTGAGGAGTGAAAGGAACGCGTAAATTGGGATGGGGTTAGAATAAGTGGGTCTGCACCAGAAGGATGGTAAAGGAAGCTGAGGGCTTTGGCAGAATGCATGGACAGAGTTCAGGGGCTTGTTGTACAGACATGATTCAAACAGCTTAAGAGGGGAGGCAGTTTGCAAGAAGAAAACAAACAAACAAAATCCACAAAAACAAAACAAAAAAACCCCCACATAACATTGTGGCAAAACCTTCTGCAAGCCATACGCAGGCACAGGCTGCCGCCTGCTGGCTGCCTGACCACAGGCCACAAAACGTTTTTCCCCGGGGAAAAAAAAAAAAAAAAAAAAAAAAAAACAAAAAAAACCAACAAACAACTCCTTACAGGCGAGTCCAGCTTTTAAAGCCCCTCTCCAGAGGTGTGTCCTTGCCCCTGGGCCAGGGAGTGGCTGCAGCACCCTCCTAATGGTACATGGGTAAAACATCTGTAATCAGTCAGCAGGAGCTGCCTCTGCAGGCACGGGAATGCTCTGACAGAACATCCCTTTGTATGCACGTGCAAGGGGAAGCAGGTTGCCTGTATCCTACAGGGAACTGACAGCAGAGGCTCACGCACAAGCTGCTGCAGTCAGACCAGCCACACCTTAAGAGTTTCATAGATTCATTTGATCTGAATTACAGATCAGTTTGGGTTGGAAGGGACATTAAAGACATCTAGTTCTAACCCCTCCTAATGGTCAGGGACGCCTTCCACTAGACCAGGTTGCTCAAAACCACGTCCAACCTGGCCTTGAACATTTCCAGGGATGGGGCACCCACAACTTCTTTGAGCAACCTGTTTGTTCCAGTGTTTTACCACTCTCATAGTAAAGAATTTCTTCCTCGTACCTAATCTAAACCTACTCTCAGTTTGAAGCCATTCCCCCTTGCTCTATCTCTACATGTCCTAACACAAAGTCCCTCTCCAGCTCCCTTGTAGCTCCTTTGGGTACTGGCAATTTCTGTTAGGTCTCCTCAGAGCCTTCTCTTCTTCAGGTGGAGCAACCTCAGCTCTCTCAGCCTGTCTCCATCAGAGACATGCTCCAGCCCTCCAGCTCCATGGACCATCTCCATGGTTCCTTTCTGGACTCCATCTAGCAGATCCATATCCTTCTTATGTTGGAGGCCCCAGAACTGGACACAGTGCTCCAAGTGATTTTTACATTTTAAGGAGTCTCTCTGGTTCAACAGAAGATGGTAGAGATTCCCACCATCAGTTGAGTATTAAGTGATCATCCTGTTCAAAGATTAATTTCCACATTTAAGCACTGCCCTATGCAAGAGACCTCCATTAATCAGGATTTTTTTGTGATTGGTTTGGGGGATTTTTGGTTTTTTTTGTTTTTTTTTAAAGAAAACTCTCTATCCCTGAGTGCCTATAGGCCAATGACCAGGTCTTGTTCAGTATTTAGTTTTAAAAAAGTTGGGGAGTCCTTTAGAGGAAGCCCTTGCTGAGGGAAGAATGTAAGTGAAGAGCAAACAGCCTGAACTTTAGGAACAGGGAGTACTGTAGGAATAATGACAATCAAATAAGCAAAAAAAGGAGAAAAAATCCAGATAAAATCCAGATAAAACAGTAATTTCCTTTTTTCTTTCTTACTACATCTGCCAAAGAGGTCACTACAAAACCCATTCATATAAATGAATTTTAAAGTGCCTAGTCAGTTACAGATAAACAAATTGCAATACATTCTAAAGTTATCCTCCCTTTCACCACCACCTTTACCTCCCACGGAGGGAGACAGGCACTGACCACCCAGCCTCCATCCAACTGGCCTGAGACAAGGTCAGTGCACAATGCTTAGGGTATTGTACCTGACCAACAAAAGACCTGGAGCTCTGGAGGACGTGTGTGTTGTAAAGACATCTCAGCTTTGGAGGCCTAATTTCCAGAAATGTCACTAGCTTAGCCAGTGTCAGTGGGAACTTAAAACCCATAGCACAAAGTAAACCAGTTACTGGGACCAGCTCAGAGGCATGATCCTTTGAAGACTTCCTGAATGCTGCCACATCACTGAGCCAGTGCATACACTGAAGTAGATTTCTTGCTGGTAAGCTGAGCAAGTAAAGGGAGAGGGAGGGTGAACATCACTATTAATCCAACGAGCCACTGAACTTCTTCTGCTAGAGCTGTTCAAGAGTGGTAGTTGCACCATCTGTGCAGAGGATCTGTGAGGCACCTTCACTGGAACCAAAATATTACCCACAACTTAAGACAAACAGGAGAGGAAAGCAGCTAAATATTATAAACTACAGTTTATGGACCCAGAGATTCAGGGGTCTGTGTTAGAACTATGCTGTGTCAGAAAGACAATGGTGCTACTTTGAAATAGACTTTTTTGGATTTAGGTGACTTGATTTGGGAAAAAAACAAAAGAGAAACAGACAGTAGAGGTCACTTGTAAAATGTAGCTGGACCTTTACAAGTAGAGGTCACTTGTAAAATGTAGCTGGAGACCCTACAGCATGTACAGCTTACTCTGATTAGAAGATGCTTAGAAGTCAGGCAGTTATGAAAGGAAAAACTCAGTCTACTTCCTATCAAGACACAAGTGTAAACCCAGAGAAGGTTTTTTCTTTATATATAAGCTGAGCTTTTTGTGCCATAAAGTTAATTTTTCTGTGTTCTCTTAAAAATGAAATAAATATACCATATGTCAAGAAAGATAAATAGCCTGTTGGGGTGTCCAGGGCCTTTCATGGCACTTCTCTGCAAGAATGTGAAATGATTCACACTCGAGTAAAACTTCAGCACTCTAACTCTGCTAGAGGACTTTTGAGGGCTTTATACCACTTCTCTTTTGCACTTCATAACCTTTCCTTACATGGTCATGGGAAGACAATGAGACACATTCTTGGCTCACATTGAAGAGCTTCTGTGGGTAACTGCCAAGGTCTCAAGGTAGAGACAAGCAAGAAATGTCCAACCCTGCAGCCTCTGTGAGGGCCTTCAGTCTCTGAAATCTTTCAGTACTTTGAAATCTTCAATATCTTCCAACAGGCCTTTATTGATTAGTACAGACTGATGATGTCATTTTATTTTAGGCATATCATACTGAGTATATAGCAGTGTTCTGTCCTGCTATTTGGGGCATATGAAGGTATTTATAGCTTCCTTTTTTAGTTATGAGCAAGACAGTAGGAAGAAGTTGAATAGCTGACACTATATTTTGAAATTGTTAAAATAAGCTTGGTTAATTTCTGCTTTGTTTCAGAAATAAAACAAAGGATAACAAGTGGAAAAGGAATATCTTTACTAGAGGGGCAGGGGAGTGGAGGAGTTTCTTAGCTTTATTTTTCTAATGAATATTTTTTCTAATAAATATTACATGTTCATAACAAATTATTCTTCAGACATTCAGGCTGAACACCAAGCTCCTAAAAACAAAGTGCAAGGAAAAAATGTGTTATTGTCTCCCGAATGGCCTGCTTAGATGGTGTTATTCCCACACTATCAATTGTTTTTACACTTAACTTGATAAACTGTAGGTGCTTGAAATTGCTGCAGCAACTAGAATACTGATACACAATAAGGGTTCATGTCACATTTCTCCTGTCTGCTTTTAGCCTAAATTTACTTCATAGAAAAGGTGATGAAAAGGAGTCTCTTTGCACAAAGGAATTAGAGCTTCCGTATGCCTTGGCAGCTGTAGGAGAAGAAAAGATGCTGCCAACAGGTGCACAAGAGTAGGGCTCATGATATAGCTAGTTTCTCCTTTATTGCAAACACGCAGCAAAGCAGAATAAGAGTTTTTCCTGAAGACCCAGGTGCAAATGGAGTTACCAGTGGGATAGACTTGAAGTTTTCAGCTGTCCTCTTTGCCCTAGGACAAATCAGGACTTTGGTTTGTGAAATGCCCATTGGTGCAGCAACTATTTCAAGTGGTAAACAAAGCCTCATACTACTTTTGAGTGTATAATTATACTTTCGAAAATTAGTGTAAAATTTCCATAGCCTGATAATATGGCTGGAGTTTTTACTTCATTGCAGGTAAAAATAACATGATTTATTGACACTTACCGTAATACATACAAGACAATTAAATCAAAGAGGTGACATTAAGGGAGATAAGTATTTTAGATAGATTCATTTCCATATTCAATGCTCAAAAAATGTTGCAGGTTTTGTTTACTGTAAAAAAAAAAATTGCTTTATCTATTTAAAAAATTGTTTCCTTCCTGGACTAAACAGTTTCATGGCTATATTCAGAAATCATTACCACAAGACAAAACTATTCCCTGTTTTACATTTATTTTTGCAATGAATACTAGAATAATATTCTTCTGAGACAGTCATGACAAAATTAAAAGCATTCCAGGAGCCAGAGAGTGACTGTAAATGGATGTACCTGTACTAATTTCAGGCATCAGTAGTACTTCTTCTTTCAAGACAGCCAAAGGAATTTGGTTCTGTTCCTATCAAATTTTGCTTTTATTTTAGCCAATCCTTCCCGGCTAAAATAAAAGCAATAATTATTGTCAGACCCAATTGAGATAATCAGTCTGTTTGGATTAGATATTTCAGTGGTATTCTAATAATCTGTTCTGGTATAAATCAGAAACAGACTGAGCCTACATTGAGCAAGCAAGGGTGAAAATGGAAACAGATACATTTAGATCTTTCTTTTCTGGATTTGGGCACTCTGTTTTCACCCTCCTGCTGAACAGAGCTTTTTGCCTCCCTTGCTGCAAATGAACCTGCTTTTATGTACATTCATATTTCTTAGACACAAATGCTCATGCAAGGAAAAGAAACGCATAATCCTCAATGAAAGCTGGTGTGCTGTTGAGGTCACTGGTTCATGTTATAGTCCTGAAAAATTCATTAACTCCTCCCTCAGCTTTAAAACATTCTTACAAAACCAAGAAGCTGAAAACACATACTATGGGATGTAGATTTGTGAAACTGGCAGCATTCTGGAAAGTTTAAGCTTATGAAAATCCAAATCCAAGCTAAAATGTATGGAATGTGAGCCTTGCCTTAGGGCTTTATCCAAAATACACTGAGGTTAGGAAGAGTCCTTCCACTGACTTCACTCAGCTTTGGATTGAGCCTTCCAAAGATATAAAACAAAGGCTTGAAATGCTTAGATTGTGTATGAGGTTTGGTTACAAAAAGAAATTGCCCAAGTTCAAAACTTGAAGGGGAAGCTTAAACGATGGAATCTCAGAGCCAGAAGGTCAAAATTGCACAGAGAAACTGCACCCTTCATGTTGGCAAGCTGGCAGCATGAGCAGAGGAAATGTGAGAAGGGAAGGACACCAGAGCAGCCTCAATCCTCAGTATGAGTACCTATGTTAAGACTGATATATTTCTACTTTCTATGACTTCTCCCTGCCTACCACAGTGTTCTCCTCCTCCCTCACCCATGGGCAACAGTCTTGTTATGTTGATAGGAATGTAATTATTTTATTTAGGTGACTTGTGAATTATTTTATTTAGGTATCCCTGGGAAGAAGATGTTTCAAATTTAGCACAGAAGCAGAAATTTCATACCACGGTAAATAAGAAGAGCAATAAATTCTCTGAAGTATTCAAGTAATTGAAATGTTCAGCAAATGGGGATTGCTTTAAGCATTTAAGAGGAGGGGGTGAAGCTGCTGGAGACAGGATGGAATTTTCTATTCCTTGTTTTACTATACATTTAAGATTGTCTCAGGGCTAAGGTGTACCTTGTCTGCCAAATAACATTTTTCCATCAGATTTCATTCAGGAAAGCTATAAATTATGTTGATACTTTGAAAGCTATAAATTATTTTGATACATTATTATAGAAACAGGAACAGCCTTTGCTCATCAGAATGCTCAGCTTATGTGTGAGAGCATACCTGAGTGTGTCTTCCTGAAATGGGGCCTGAGGGTGGCCTCTCTGTTCAGATTATCTTAAGCAAGCCGCCTCCAGAGAGTGATTGTGTCTGCTGGCACTCACGGGAGACCGTGTGTTCGTTCCTGGGCAGAAAGTTCACTGCACAGGAGTGTCATTAGTGAGCCCTTATGCAAGTCATTCCAAGTCTCCAGAGGGTCTGCAGCAAGAATGCATTTCTGAAACAGCTGCTTAAAGATCTGAGGGAAACTTGGCTGGAAGAACAGCCACATGATCCTCCAGCCCCTCAAGTATTTTTGGCTTTCAGATGCTAAGTCCAACGTGACATGACAGCCTTACACAACCGAAACCTTACCATCAACCAACAGAGTAAGCCACAGCTAAACAGAATAGGAAAGGAGATGTTAACCCACCTTTCCCTTTCCTTATTAATGTTAATCAAAGCTTTTTAGCCTCTAACAGTTCAGGTAGAAGTGAAAACATCCCACAGTGGCTTTGGCTGTGGTGCAGGGCAGCAAGCCAGTTGCCATCAAGTTGTCCTGAGCATGAATGAGGACTGTGAACGTCTCGTGTTAGGGCAGACATGCAGGTACAGACAGCTCCGGGTTTTTGAAAATTTGGATGGGTTTGTTTTATCTCTAGCTCTAGCCCTCCATCATCACACTACCCCTTTAAAAATACCTATTGGAATATAGCTCCTGAAAAATATAATTTGCAGGTTGTAGGGCTCAACAGAGGGCTGGAAGAAACTATCACCTTGTTGTGTGACAATTGGTATGACTCTGCTCTTGGTTCCTGTCCTTATATTCTGGAGATTACAGTCTATTCCCACTATGGGATACAGGTACAAATAAGAGGAAATGAGATAAAACTGTAGGGCCTGACACTCACGCTAATGGCTTTACTCCCAACCATGAAGCCAGAGCTAGATATATTTGCACCTACTCTAAATCCTATTTTCACAGTCAAAGTGGTGTAAATGAATGCTAGATTTGGTGGGAATAAGGACTGTTATCTTCACAAAGATAAATAGATCTATTTAAAGGTCACAGAACACAGATTTTTCTTTATCTGGTACAATCTGAAAATCTTGCCCTAGCAGTGATAAGAAAATGGAAGACAATGACTAGAGAATTTTATGCATCCCGAAGTCTTTAATTTAATTATGTATTACTCTTCAGGAGATCTGAAGATATTATATATTAGTCAAAGATATGTATGAATTTCACATCAAACCACACGTATTTGTCTCTTTTGCTTCATACACAGCCATTGCTAGAGTATGGATAATTGTTAGATAAAGTAGTCTTCTTTGGATTTATCAAAGTACACAAAAATTTCCTCATAGCAGAAATAATTTTGAGTTAACAGCAACAAAGAATTCTAAATTATTAACTTCTTCTGACAGCCAAGTAGTCAGAAGTCAGACAGAATTTTAAAACAAAATAACAGTTATTTGAAAGTAAATCAAGTCTCTTTGACGCTCAGAATTGCAGCTCAACTAACGTATTGTTTAATACAGTCCAAAATTCTTTGAAAGGGTTCATGAAATGTGTTGCATCCAAAATGATAAATGGTTTTTTTTTGGGGGGGGGGAGTACTTTAAAGCAGTCTGCAGGTGAGCACAGAATAATCTGATTGCCAACAAAATTAATTAGTTTCTCATCTGTTTCATTAAAGCAAAAGGTGGGAGCTCTGGGTTAATTTCTACAGCAAAGTATGGTATGTGGCTAAACAAAACCAATATACATGAAGAGGGGAAAGCTGTCTACAATGTGTGAATGACTGATAAACATATGGAACCCATTTGTAAAAGAAAACACAGCTTTATTCCTTTCAAAATTTAAGAAAAAACAACTCTTTAGCCCCAGTACAGCTGGAACTGGTGTGAGAAGTTCCTCTTTGGGAACACAGACTTCTTTAGTTTAGGGTTACATGCCCCAAAGTTATTGAGATAGCTTTGCTTAATGGGCAGAAATGTAATTTGAATTTTTATGGCTGTAAACTGTTTTTAAGGCAATATTCTGGGCCCATTCAGAGAAAACATCTCTGCAAACAGACCCATGCAAACAATAAGTACAGGAACAAGGATTAAAGTCTATTTACAGAAAAAAAAAATTAATCTATATAACAAAGAGCTGTGGCCCTGCAAAATGGTCCAGCACTAAACAGACAAAGCAAGGCTACAATCTCCTGCACCATGTAGCAAAAGGACAAATAGGATGAATACAATTCCTGAAGGTATGAGTGGGAATTGAGATTGTTTTTTTCCATCCATGTAAGAATTTGTTACCCACCAAGTTCTGGGTAAAGTTCCAGGGTCCCCTTTTGGAATAGAATTTGGAAAGAGGGAGGCAGGATAGAAAAAAAAAATCAAGGGCTTGAGAAATGCCATACCACAAGAGAGATTGAAGGTATTCCAGGTATTTCAGCTGCTCCCATTTTTCAAACAAAGTAAAAAAAGGATGTCGCAATGACTCAGTTACTGGGCTACCTTCACAGAGACAAAGTATCTGGTTCTAAAAGGCTCTTGAACTTGACAGAAAATTCATGATGCAAAGTGAAGGCTGGAAGCTGAAGCCAAATAAATTCAAACAGAAGATACAGCCTGATTTTTTTTTTTTTTTTTTTTTTTTTTTTTTTTTTTTTTTTTTTTTTTTTTTTTTTTTTTAAGTCATCACACTGATTAGGTACTGAAACAAACTACTAAGTACAGCAGCCTGATAATGTCTTCTGGACTGCAGCTATCAGTGGGACATCTGCTTAGACAAGGCATGACTCTCAGTCCAACATTTGGTAAACTGGATGAAATGTGCAAATGTGAGATAAGAATGTGAGAGATGGAGTCAAGATTCCCCCTCAAACCCCAAATGCTATGAAAGTCCAGCTGTAGAGATTTGCTTTTGGTCCATGATCTCAAATTCAGTTGAGGTTAATTTTCCAACTCAGGAAGTAAATCAGGCTCAGTATCAGCTGGAATTTGGTTTTTTAGACCTTACCTTTGCAGATCTTTGATAGCCATGAGGGAAAACAGAAATGGTTATCACAACAGAGAAAAGTTATTTCAAAAATTCTTGCAGTAGTCTGTTCCTTTTGGACCTATAAAGCCTGAGGAGACTTAGGTGGAAAAAAAAGCATTTAGTTATTGAGGGGTTTTTTTGTACATTTTCATGTTTTAAAAGCAATGCTTTGGCAAGCAATTTTCATTGAATACTGTTATTTATAGAGCCACTCAGCAATGAAATAGGGAGCTGTAATCACACTCTACATGCTTTGTCAGCCCTTGACTTGGACTGAATGTCTGAGAGGTACTATTTTCAGACTATCTTTTTTTTCCTTTCTTAATAATAATAAAAAAAAGATAATAAAAATCTGTCTTCAGAATTCTCTATAAAAAGGGAGAACTCATTAGCTGGGAGACATACCAAATGCAGAGAGCTTATTATTCTTTTGTGATGAAGATACCAAGTTTAGCCAGACATTGTATTTTAATTGGATTTTCCAGCGGTAAAAGACTCTCAAAATGAACCCTACAAGGGAGGAGAGGAATGACTCTGCTCTTTCCCTTTGAGGCCCTGTGCCCAACAGGATGTCTCTGGGTCTTTGACCCTCATGATTCCAGCCCCAGTTGATTGGCTCATTCACCCTCCCTGTAGAGGAGGAAGCTGATGGTAATGATAACGATGATGATGCCTACAGCCTCCCCTCCCAGCCCCATCTGATGAACCAGCAGAAATGCCTTCCAATAGGTCATGCCAGAGAGGGACTTGTTATGTGCCCCTCTTGTCAGCCCAAATCTCTTTTCAAAAGTGAAAGGCCTCAGGCCCTGTTTCTCCCAGGAAGCTGCTAAAAGGGGCCCTTGTGCCCAAGGAGAGATTTGAGGGCAAGGCAGGACCCTCAGGCACGCCCAGGTAGGGTCCCACCCAGCACCCACTCATGCACAGATGCTTTACTGCAGCTCATGCAGGGACTGCCCAACAGTCTTGCGGAGGATGTTACTGACTCGTGCTGTGGTTCTAATTCTCTGTGTGGCATAATAAGGGATTCTGGAAAATGAAAGTAAAGTGGCTTTTCTTCCTTTTAACACTCAGAGTATGAGTAAAAAGCTCATGGCAATATACTTTCTCATGTAACTTTAACATCTTTTGATCTTTAATATCCCTTTCAATGGCATTGAGATCAAGTTCTCCCTCAGCAAGTCTGCAGATGGCACAAAGTTGAGCAGCACAGGTGGCACAAGAAAAGGAAAGGATGTCATCCAGGGGAACCTGTGCAAAGCCTGAGAAGTGTGCCCTAAGAACCTCATGAAGTGTAAGGTGCAGCACCTACATCAGAGCAGTCCCAGATATGAGGACAGACTGGGAGAAGTAGTCATTGAGAGCAAGCTTATGGGGCAGGTCTTGCAGGTTCTGGTGGTCAAAAAACTGGACATGACCCAGCCGTGTGCACCCACAGCCCAGAAAGCCAATTATGTCCTGGGCTCAATCAAAAACAGTGTGGGCAGCAGGTCAAGGGAGGGGATTCTACCCCTCCACTCTGCTCTGCTTGAGACCCCACCTGCAGTGCTGCACCCAGCTCTGGGGTCCTCAGTACAAGACAGATGTGGACCTGTTGGAGCAAGTCCACAGAGGGCCTAAAAGGGAAGCAAATAACTGCTTTCAACATGGCCAAAGAGAGATATTAGACAACTGATCTAGTAAAGAGAGAAGTACACCATTTGTTCTGGGCTGGAAAAACACCAGGAGGAGTCAGGAACAGAAGCACATTACCATATCTCATACATCAACCTGCACTGGCTTTATTGTTCCAAATAGTTATAAAAGAAAACAAGAGTACTCCCTGAAACATCTGTGGCTATATCTGTGTTAGTAACTAGTGAATCTATGAATGAATCTATTGGGTGAAGGACTGGTGCTGAAGACTTAAACTGTACACTATTTACATCTCAGAAAGCTTTTGTGTGGACTGTCCCTTTTGCAGTCCCATGGACTCAGCCATGGTGAGAGCACATCTCTTAGTTAAATCTCAGCTGCAAGTAAAGTTTGTGCACTCTGAGACTGTTCCCCCACACAATCAAAAGAACAGCACTGGGGGGGTGCTGTCGAGATTCGGGTTGGACACATACTTCTAATCCACTTTCCAATGTGTCCAGTAGGACTGGAACTGACATCCATGAGTAGTCATATAAAATGGAGGAAAGGAAAATATGTGAAAGATTAGCACCCACATCCCAAAGAGAAAAAAACTACAAAGACAAATTTGCAACTATAGACACCACTAGTTAAGGACTCCTGAATAACTGTCCTCAAGGATGGATTGAAACAAGTCATCCTGCCCCCCCTGGCAGATCCAGATAAAACTGCCACGGATGGTGTGAAAAAGTCCACTGCTTAGTGGGTTTGGGGAGATAACAAGGACAATGTACAGAAAACGCCAAGGACAAAAAGAAAATTCTTTACCACATGGTACTTCAAAAAAACCACTTTAGATTATTCCTTTTTATCAAAGGCCATATTGTTCACTGAAATTACTCAGCTTCCTTCTTCAGAAGAAAAACACTCAGGAGGAAAGGAATGCTCCCTAACAGCCTGACATGAAATGCTAACACATCACAGGTCACCAAGGTTACAGACGTAGAGCAACATCCCTTAGATTCTTAAAACAAATAAGAAGTCTAACTAAGTGGTTGTGTATGTGTGATTGTTATATCTCTTTTTTTCAAAGATGCTCCTCTGAGTCTAAATTCACATTTACTTGTTTTAAACTCCATTCATTTCCTGTTTTCCATTTTTACTCAGCTAGGAAAATTGCTTGGGGCCTGGCACAAGCATGATGCACTGGCTGCTGCCCAAACTTGCATACAAACTTAAAAATCTGCAGTAAAACAAAACAACAAATACACCATGACACAAGAAACTCTCCTTTCATTCCCTTCCTCCGTTGATATATTTGCAAAAATATTTCTACTCCAAAACATGTACATTAGATTTTAAGACAGTCATTAGGATGTGTGGTCATGTGAGGATGTGGTCTGTGGAGGAAAATCCACAGCACTGCTGCCAAAATGCAGCAAGATTAAATTTAAGCCACTACTCAGCAAATCTGCTTATAGACATCCAAGGCCATACTTAGAGACTGACCATCCCAGAACAGCTCAGAGGAGCTACATCTCTTCTGCCCTAAATCCCATATCCTGCCTTCCCCAGTCTCCAGAGACTTGCAGCCCCTGAGCAGGTGGCTTTACTCTCCACAGCCTATTGGACTTCCAAGGTACAAACACATCCAAACATCTGCTGAACCCATGAAAATACCAACTATCCACAACTTCCTGCTCCAAGGAGCTCCTGACCCATGACACTTCATTGTAAATGGTATTTTATTAGAAAAAAGTTTTTCCTAGACAACTGCAAACATTCTGGTTAAAAACAAACCAAAAGAGGGACTCTAAAGTATCAGGAAGATTGAGGGTTTCTTGGAAATAGAGGGAAGCTGGGTTAAAATATTTGTCTAAATATGTCTAAAACTAGATTTGCATTTGAATGTCCCACCAGACCAGCATTTGACTTGATGTTGGATAGTTTACTGCTAATAAGTACCACTACAAGCTGTTGAAACTGTACCAGTTTCTGCAAACTGGTTGACCATAGCAGTTTCTGTGTATCTCTTGGTTCAGAGAAAAGTGTACTTTCAACCTGTGGTCATGGCATTAATTTCCTGTGGGTAAGATGAAGCTTGAAGTTTCTTTCTTCCCTGGAAGATCAGAAGCCATCTGAAGCCCCACTCTGATGGAGGACACAGAATCAAGAACAGTCCAGGTTGGAAGGACCTTTGCAGATTGCCTGGTCCAATCCATGCTGAAACCATTCCTGGCTTCAAAGTTAGCCAAGGCGAATGACTGACCATAGTACATCCATAGGATTAGCTGGGGTACCCAAAGCAGCTCAGTCTTTGGGCCAGGCATTTCCTGAGCATGGGAGCCCAATAGCAGAAGGGAATGAGTTTCCAGTAGCCAGTAGGTTTATGGCTCCTGGGAGACACAGATATGAAGTTTGTGTATCTTGAGGCTCAGCACAACCACAAGAGTGTCCTTTAAAAGAATCTTCATGATGTCTCTTATTTCTGAATTCTTTATTTCATCTTGACACCCATGGCAAATGTTTCTGAAATGTCACAGTGTCTAAGGACAAGGAACCTAATCCACTCTCTTACAGGGTTTAGGTAGAAACAGGTATCTCCTTATCAATTCACAAGGTCAGCTTTCAAAGCTAATATAGGTCCTCCTTTTATCATGAAAAACTTATTCTTCACCCCATCTCTGCAAGCCACCACCTGAAAATACACCATAGGCATGCCAGGCGAGGGCCAGACCCCATCCCACAGGAGAACAGCTAGAGCACTTGGCTGACTGACACTCACCCCTCAGCTGACCAGCCAGACCGTTATGTAAAATTCCTCAGAGAGCAGTGAGGCATTCCTGGTCAGACAACAGTCTGAGGAGCAGCTGGATGCAATCCTCACTGCGGGAGGAGGTGGGGATTTATAAACAGACTCCTTTTTCCCCACATGCTCACTGACTGAAACCCCTCTTGGTTCCCTGCTCTGCCAGAGCCTCCCTCAGGCTCCTGTATGAAGAGCCATTTGTGGGCAGTGAGTTTGTCTAGCTCACTACTGGCTATAGTTGAGCACTTTTTCTCCTGTGCTTCTGAGCTTCTTAGTGTAACACTCCAAGAAAAAGAATTTCAATGAGAAATTATAACTGCTGTGTGAGACACAGGTTTTTACATTAAACTAGACAGAGTCAGAGCACTATGAAATTTTAAAGTAAATGAAGTAAACGCATGCAAGCACAAGACTGCCAATTTTGGGGGAAAAAAACCCCAACGTATTAGCAGTTATAAAAGAGAGCACAAAACTCCAGCACAAAAAGAAAAAAGAAAAAAAACAAGAAAAAAAAACCAAAAACCACCACAACAACACCTGAGGGGCCAGCACTTTCAACCGATTGTAAGAGACTGAGCCTATTGCTGAAAAAGTCAGGTCCTTGGCTGAAACTTAGCCGTGTTTGAGGATATTTAAGGCTCTCCCAATAAATTTTCTTGTGCCTATTTGTGAGTGTGTTCAGCTGCCTCATTTTTCACAGAAGCGCTACTGAAATGTCTCTGCCTGTCCCTACCTTGCCAATTTTCAGAAGCTTTAGCTTTGAGGCACTCAGCTCTCTGTGTATGTATATTCCAAGGTTTAATTTGGGTTTTTTCCAGTTGCAGTGACATTTGTATTCAAAGCTCTGTAACTAGCCCCTGGCCATTCACAACTGCCAGGTAAAATTCTACTTGCTACTGGTGAGAGAGAGCAAGAAAGATTAATTACCTAATAAGGACATTAGAAGACAATTAACAGCGATTTACAAAGAACCATTTTGTCCTTGAAAAGGTAAAGGAAAACATATTGCTGGAGCTACCAAACAGGTAGAAACTCTTTTTGCTCTAAACAGCCCCTTAACCACAAATCTTTCTCTATGCATTCCTAAACACAAATGGCAAACATTCAAAAGTGATTTAAGTGAATATTACTGATGATGAACATTACTGATCATAAGTGATACTGCTTTGACAAATATTTCTGCCTCTAGAACTCTGATTAGACTGATTAACTCAAATTTCTAAATTACTCATTTATCATGAGATCTCCACAGGTTTTTTTGGCATTTATGGCAGCTTTTATAGCATGAATTGTACTAGGAATTAAACTAGAGATCAAAGTCAACAAACACAGTTTGCAAAGATAAAGCACTAGAGACAGGCATGTAAACACTAAAATGGCTCCTTCATAATGATATAACTATTGGATGATGTCTCTACAGGTGAAATATTGCCTCAATTATGTTTATGCCTATAGACTATGATTAATGTCTGAATTAGGAGAGGATCTAGTTTAAGAGTAGTAGTAGCTTGTCAGCTAGATCCTGCACAGTTGCATCATCTCTCCAATGTATACATAGTGTATCTTTTGGCCTTTTCCACCTTGTAGCTGCTCTGTTTCCAAGAAAATGGAAAAATCTCAAATATTTGTTATGCTTGTGCTATGAATTAAATACAGTTTTCACAAAGCAGTTTAACCAATCCAGCTGTTCTGATCAAAAAGCAAATTGCAAACTTATAAAACTACAGTCATGACAAAAATGCGTTTCTAGGACAAGCAATTATAAAATGCTGTATTTCTTCACTTCTCTGAAAGAGAACCACTTTCAGAGGAAAAATCACCCACAAATGCCCTTTGATGGTGTTCAAGAAAAAGTCTGGTGCCAAATGTCACACTTATATTTCTGCTTTGATTTAGTTTCAAACAAACCAGTAAACTTCCCAGCACCCCCACTAAAGCAGCTCCCACAGGGTGCAGCTGGAACTGCACTTCAGTGCACTCGCCCTGCTGCTCCTCCTGGCAGAGCACAAAATACATCCCAGCAGTGCCTCACACCCTATGGGATAGCTGCTTCCCTTCACAGTAATTAACAAATCCACAATAATCACAAATCCACAAATCAAAAAGTCGTGAAACTGTATTGGCTTACTGACACTGGACTGGGATGAAAATTTATGTTTCAAGTCCTCCTGGTCTCATACATAACAGGTAAAAAAAAAAGAGAATTTTAAGAAATTATCTCATGAATAATAAAAAAGAAAATATTACACAAGCGGATGCAAAGCCTGAGAGCAGAGCAAGCCTCTGGTTTTGGGTCAGCCTGGGAGCACCCCAGCATAAGCAAGCTCCTCTCCTTTTTTACTTGACTGAACATTTCTCAGGAGTCATAATATCCATCAGGGAAAAGCAATGGCACCACTTCTAGTGCTGCTGGAAAAGAGTGCCCTGAAGGCCAGCTCTGTGAGGCTGCTGAGCACTGCAGCCCAGCTGTGGTATTAGCTGAATAGGGCTTTACCTCATTCCCCAGATCCAAACCTCTGGTGGCTGAGCTGCAAGCTGCAACACCACAGCAATGTCAACAGAAAACAGTCGTTAGGGCTGAGCAGAATTCAATAGCTGGGAACCAGTGGGAAAAAACCAAACAACCACAACCTCCAAAAAAATGAAACAAGAAAAAAAACCCAAAAAACCACAACCCTGCTGTCCCTTTGCATGAAGCAACCAGAAAGACCATAGACCAATGCTGTTGTCAATATAGAAGTTGCAACTTGTAAGACTTATCATGCCAAGATTCTTTATTTAATTAAAAAAGGAATGTGGAAGATGCATTGTCTGTCTTACCACAAACCACTGATTGTAATGATATGTGTAAAAGAGGTGAAGTTTTCTGCTATAAGCACTTGATGTCAGAGGAGACAAATGGTTAGAGGAGACTTCAAGCGTGGCATCCACAGGGTGTGCTGGCAGTGCTATAGATCAAATAAATGCAACAATAATTACCCCTCCCAGAAGAGTAAAAATTTTCATGAGTTTATGCAAATTAGCAAAGGCAAAGAGCATCCAGTGAGACCTCTACAGCGTTGAGGTGATTTACACTGCAAGCCTCTGAAGTGACATATCACCATGAAAGGAGATAACAACATCTGCTGTCAAGGGATGGAGAGGGAGAGGGGTGGTCAAGATGGCTGGGGAATGGCAAGCATGCAAAAAAAACCCCTGTGGAGGACAGATGTCTCCATGCCCTCCTTTGTCCTGTGCCATGTACCTAACGAGAAACTCCAACAGCCCCTTGATCTTTTGCACTTTCAGATGCTCCATTTTAAAAGCCATCTTCTCTGACAGAGAAGTCCCAGAAATCCTCACTGTGGCTGTTGCCACTAGTTATCAAAGACTCCTCTTCAATACTTCTTTTACTCTTTTTTATAGGCTTCTGAAATACCACAGACCTGGTACCTAACCAACTGGATGTTGAAGAAGAATTTTTGCCAGCCTATACCCTCTTTTGATTGGTGTAATGAAGATGGCTTCCAAACATGCTGATGCATGCAAGAAGAAGTCATTCATCAACCAGAAGATACTGTCCCATGCAAAAAAAGAATCCATTCATTTGCTGAACACACCTTTTTTTTTTATTACAGGCTATCTTTACTCATCAAAAAAGACACCCCTTTTTACGTTCTTTTTGATAAGAGAATGATGGGTGCAGTCATATTTCTGCAGAAATCAAGACACTCAATCTTTTCAGCAAGATCACAGGATCAGGACTAAGGCATGGGAAACATGAAAACCCAGATATCAATTTATGGATGAATATATTTTTATAGTCATCATATCTTAGATTGAATATTTTGACAACAATTATGAAGCTTTTTTAATGGATGTAGAAGGTCTTTTTCTTCTCTTTGGGAAATTAAAATATCAGTGGGTTCACTTCTCTTTCCTGTTTGATCTACTCCTTGCTGGACACACAGATTTTAAAACAATTGATGATCCTACAGTGACCACATTAAAAAAATCAAACATCTGCCAACCATCACCACAAAGCTTTCTGATGCTTCTGAGGTAATGTTCAATTTGTCCCTGCTCAGAGCAATGACACACAGAGTGTGCCTGTCAGAAACAGCAGGATTATTGCAGTATTTATCTCCTTTGCCCAAAAATTGTAGGAAAGGTCATCTAACCTTTGCCACACAGATATCAGCAATTTTGTTTTCTAAGTAGGACAGGCTGACAGGGTTCTGTAAAACTCTTGCTGAAGAAATCAGATCATCAAAAATGTATCGATAGGCAAACTTTATTGCACTATTAATACAATGTGTTAAGAACAATATTTGCTTTTTTCTCGATTCCAATGTTCCCCTTTAATTTTTAATTGAATGAAATAAGCAGGAATTAAGACAGTTCCTATCTTTTCCCTAAAAAATATACTGGCTATGTGGCTGTTCTACAAGCTGTGCAAAAGTAATTTACCAAAATCCCAGCAGTTTAATCTATTATGTGAAAGAGCAATGGCCAAATCTTAACAATATGAGCCTGAAGGCTTTCTGCTGTAACAGGATTTAGCAATAACTTTTAATTGGCAGTTCAAAGTTAATCCACAAGGGAAAATGTGATCTGGCAAAAGCACTGAGTCACAGAATGAAAAAAAAACCACAAAAAAACACAACCCACTGTGGGATTTTTTTTTTCCTCAATATTTTTGCAGCTATTTTTATGAGAAACATTATAGAAATAATTGCTGCATCGTCTCAGTCTAACAAGGCTCTTCTTCTGTGATACAGTTTATCCCTTTTGTACTTAATTCCTCTACAAGTGAAAAAGTAGGCAAAGGTTTGAATTTTTCAGTTCTCCTAGTGTGTGTATATATAGGGGTGTGTGTGTGTGTGTGTAGCTTTAGTTAGCATACTTTCTGAAGGAAAAATCATAGACAAATCCCTTAGACTAATGATCCTCTCTTCCCCTTTTTGTCCTTTGACATCAGGCCAGAAGCTTGAATTTTTCTTGTTTCTACTCAAGCAGCATCTAAAATGCTTGCAGTGAGGAACCATTTCCCCTCCTAGATTTAAGCCCGTAACACAGACAATTTTTCTGGATTGTACTCACTAGGATCTGTTCAGCTCCAAATGTCAGCAATTCTGCCATCCATCGTTTCTCTCCTTTGTTCCAGCGGTGTTTCAGACTAACTCATGGTGTCCTGCTTAACACAGAAGACAACATAAGGATGCCTCAAGAGACAACTGATGAAGTCCAAACCAGCTCCCCACTATTAGACCAAATTCTACATTGAAAGCTGAGCTTTTGGCAGCTTATGGCAGTTGCCCTTACAGAAATACTATGAATTCTGATGGCAGCATGTGAGAGGGCCAACTATTTTTGTGAGAGTTCAGAAAGCAAATAAGTGTCTGTGTTCCATCTATTACTCTATTAGGAAATACAGAGAGTTTCCTACATGTTAGCTGCACAACTCTCAAAAGTTGCAGCTCTTCAACATCTATTTCATATGAATTATAGATTTTATTTTCAAAAAAATACATATAAACATTCCCCTTAAAAAAGGTTATAACTACATTTAAGTGACTGATCGTCTGACTTCTCACCTTAAGTTTCATTGTAAACCAAACATCCACAGCTAGTTTGTAAAACCTCAAGCTCTTGGGAAGTGGGGAAATTTTGCCCTTTTACTCTTTCAGCAAAAGCAGGGCTAAGCAGAACAAACCAGCCCATTGTTGGTCTGCAGACTGCTCCCTTGCTGGCAAATTACTTCAGCAAGGTGACTGGAAAAATCACAACAGCTTGTTACAAATACAGACAACATGAGTAAAATCCATGAAAAGAAATGGTTCAAAAAAGTGATTGAATTTTTATTAAATCATTGTACCTGAGAGATGTGTTCACTCCATATCGATGTGTTATCTCCAAACACAGACCTAAATAAACTTTTTAAATGTGATGCTTCATGTTTTACAGGACATCTAGTCCAAAAAGTAAGCCCGAACTCCTTCCCTTACACATAAATTTAGCAGGAAGGGCAACAATAAACTACATTAAGAAGTTTGAGTCTTAAAGAATCTACAATCGAAAGTAAGTTAAAACAATCTTTTAAATATAAATATCCAAAGAAAGGTCAATTTTTGAGACAATGTAAAAGTAAATAGGAACACAACTTTAAAAAATTGATTGTAAAATATACTCCATGTGTCTCACTGATGTTTTAAAATGCTGAACACTCAGGTATACATAAATGCTGTTCAGAAACCCTTCACTAAGTTCGACCAACTTTTAATACAAAATATTTTATTGCACATATTAAAAGTTATACTCACAAAATTACAGAACTGCATTAAACTATTCTAGGAAACATTTCTTGTAGAAAATTTGCACTTTACCTTCTCTTTCGAAGAATTCTTCAAGAGGTTCTTTTGTTTGGAAAGAAAAACCTAAAAAAAAAAAAAATTAAAAAAAGGAAAGATATACAGATGTCAAAAATGAAAGTTTTGGTTCAGCTGAGGGAGCCGAGAGATGCCTCTTGCTTTCTGAAGAGAGGGTTTGTTTGGGTAAATAACTTTGTTGCTGTGGAATCCAGCTCAGTTCTTTGTAGCAAGCATCTCTGGATGGGGAGAGAGTGACATTGCATTCTCTGCACGCTCATAAATGAAGCAGGAATTCCCAGATTTGCCATCATGTGATTTCAGTGAGGAACTAGCACTCGACTTTCTCCCAGCACCCATTACTCTCTTCCCAAACACAGCTCTTCTGAAGTCTGAGATGGCTATAACAAGTGGCAAAGAGAGAAAGGGGACACACAAATCATGATTAGCTTCACTGAGCAGACACTTAGACATTTTAGGCAGGAAGCAGGAGGAGAACAGAGCAGAAGTACCATTGTTAGACTGCCATAGAAGTTAAAAAAGAAAAAATTTAGCAATTCTCATTAGGAAAAACTGGGCACAATGGGGAGGGGTTGGGTGGTGTGGTGAGATTTAGCGGGGGAGAAATTCACTTTTTCAGCCATCAGAAATTACTAACAAGATTATCCTGACAAACTCTCATTCTCATTCTTTTTACTGGAATTTCAAAGGTTTACAAATGTCACTGCAGTACTCAGTGGGATGATAGTTAAGCACTACATCAGACAAACTCTTTTTGTCTGTATCAGACAAAAACTGGGGAAAGAGAATATAATCTACACTCTACATATAGTATTTGCCAACTGGAGAAACAGATGCTACATTAATTTCATGACTACAGGCAGAATAGCACAAAGGAAAATAATGCAACATTTATTCTTCACAAAGAGAATGATGCTATTGACATTTCGCCTTGAATAACTGCATGTTGTTAAATAGCAATGAAGGTTTCTGCTAGCTGAGCCTTGTTAAAGAAGCAATTGTTACCAAATGATGAGTAACCATTTTTGACCTTCTAATATTTAAATATGAGATGAAGACTTCCAGTTCCCTCAAGTTTATCCATAAGGTCATCAATAGTTATCTCCAATGTTCTTGTTTGATGAGCATCATGGATGTATATCCATGGCCTGCCTCCCCTGGTTCTGGAGAGAGCCACTTACTACAGGAGTTTTGTGAGAGTATGTGATAAGGTGGACCATTGTGCAATTTCTATTTAAGTGTTCCATTTGTGCTGGAGGTAGTTATTAATCCTAAGGTGTGTTTTTCAAAGCTTTTTTCATTCTGTTTTTCTTGGGTTCCCCCCATCTCGACCCCCCCCCACCCTTCCCCTAGGCTGTAGAGTAAATTCAAGAGATGCTCTTTTATGGTAAAGGTGACAATAGCTTAAGACATAGGAATTTATTTATATTCCTGGAACTCAGGAAGAACCTGTTCATGTTTTGTGAAGGTGAATCTACTTATACTCCCCATTATCACAGTTCAACTACCCCAGACTGAAGTAGTGGGGCAATAGATTTCTCTGCAAGCATGAGAAAGATTTTTTAATCACAGAAAATGTAATTCCCTTGAAAACATTAATGTACAGGTGTCCTTCCATCCAACTTTATGCAGACAAGTAAAACAAAGCCAACAAGCCAAAATCTTCTTTCAAAGATTGTTTTGATACAAAAAAAAAAAAAAAAAAAAAAAAAAGTCCCTTTATTAGGATAAATTATTCACCTTCATAACAATTCATTTGTGTTTCTATTGCTTGGGTGCTTCAGCCATGGACAAGGACCACAGAGCTGGAGATGCTGCAAAAACACAGAGAAAGGTGAAGTATGTGTCTTTACAGATCATGTAAAATGCAGAAGAGAGTGAAGTAATAATGAGCAAGTAAGACATTACTGTTTCATATAGTAATTCTAGGATTTCCAGAGGGCACACATCAAAGGGATACAGACTATTCTGTGTACTGTCAGAGTTCACCAAACAGCCATTACCCCATTAACCTCCATTTCCATCAAGACTTGTGCTACATCACTGAGTTAACCACAATAACAGTGGAAGGCCAGGAAGAAACCCAGAGAATTAATTAGAGAATGCCACATGCAATGGAGCTGGCAGAAACACTCCCATTTGGTGGCAGGTTATTGGAATGTGGAATACTGTGGCTTTTGCTACACTCATAATAAACATTTGTGATATTCTCATTTATTCCAGGAATACACTGGAATTGTGAAAGCTGGGGGCACAATGTTGTTAGACGTCTTTTTATTGCTAGGAAGAAGGGGGTTTTCCCCCTTAATTCTATTAGGAAATTTAAGGGGAAAAAGCAAAGAAGCTTTGTCTATATTCATACTAGACAAAGTGGTGCTTGCTGCTGATGTCCCAAGTGACAGGAACATCAGCCCTTGCACTTGCAGAGGAATCTGCAATAGGAACAAAAAGCTGCAAAAAATACTAGTTAATTATAAAATCACATCTAGAAAAGGCTGCTAAGAGAAAGCGCTAATGTTATTCCTTTCATTTAGGATTTTAAGTCCCTAAGTCTGTAGAGTGGAACAGTAGCTAACTGGGGTCTGGACTGAAATGGACCATTTTTGTAATACCAAGTTCTTAGACGTCTTGGTTTCCGCAGAACCAACCAGAGCTCTGTGGCAAACCACAGATGGTTCTGGTTGTCTGTCTTTTCAGAGCAAAAATGGGGGTTCCAAACCTCCATCAAAGTTTTTATGGAGAAAATCCTGGGTTTGAGATAGATAGATAGATAGATAGATAGATAGATAGATAGATAGATAGATAGATAGATAGATAGATAGATAGATAGAT